>BLFO01000144.1:448588-463855 GCA_014634245.1 Montipora cactus | reverse complement strand
CCCCCCCCCCCCCCCAAAAGGACTGAAAACTCCTATACTTTCCCTCAAGATATGTCTTACGCATCTAAACACAACTTTCATTGTTTCGTCACGGTATTATCTTATGGGTTTCTGTATTCGTACACTTATCCATTCAATCTCCACGTTACAACATAGTAAGGGAACAAATAACGGTACTATGCACTTACTGGTACTCGAACTCCGACCCTCCAGATCTATAGTCCTGTGTCTTTACCACTACACCAAAATGATTTTTACTGGGTTGCCAGTATGGCAAACCCATTTGGAATCTGTGAAGCGTTTTGTCGTTTTATTTTTTTCCGTGTCGGTAAAAGTCTTGCCTGTCACTCCCCTGCTAAGTAGTGTCTTTATGGGCAGAGTCGTCTGCGCGTATTTTTGCTAGGCTTCAGGGGGTAGTAGAAATGGGTAGATTTAATCTGGTTGACGCAGTAAAATATTTCATTAACCAGCAATGGCGTCGACAGTCATTGTAATGCGAATGGCGTTTTAGTGGATCTTTAAGGGAAATATACCCTTATGGAGCTCAAGAATGGAACTTCAATTGGATAAGCAAGACAGGCGGGGAAAATAAATCTCTGGCATCTTAAAAGCGACGAGTAATGGTCTTCGACAACAATTGCATATTTTGCTGCAGGATATGACAAAGTGTGCTTTGGTTTTAATATTATTTTACAAACTGTGCTGTTTAATATGTACAACACTGAAACTAAGTGGCAAATTCTGTATGGGTGTAATAGAAGGAATCGAACGTATTGAATGTATCACAGTTTACTGAAGTCGCATCTCAGTTGTCTGGCATTTTACATTTATTTTGTGGTCAACCTTGCACAGTTTTCAGGTAAAAAAATAATTGAAAATGTGACAGTGAAGAATTATTGGAAAGAAAGGTTGTTGTCAATTTTTTGCTTTGTTTTTGCTTTTGTTTTTGCAAGCCCGTAATCGGCCCGTGGGCATTACGGGAGAATAATGCCCTACAATTCAATCACAATTAGCCAATCAGAGCGCGCGTTATATCGGCTACGAACACAAGCCATATAATGAATGGTCTTAATGACCCCCCAACTTGAAAAACCAACTTGCTTCGTTATTTAGGGAAAAGGCTCTTCAGAAAAGGGTTTAATCTTGAACTGAGAAATTTATTTATGTATATACTGTATGGTATGTGACACGGATTGCTTCATGTTTGCATGCACGCAATTGGAATAGAAAGGGTTGTTTGCCTCTAATAGCAAATACGTTGTTCGTTTCTATAAATTTTACGCTGGAAAATATTTTTGTGAGAGTTTTCAACCGTTTTGATTCATTGTGCTGTGTAATATTCGAGCTTAACTAATTTGCATACGTGAGTTGGAAATTTAAAACGCATTAATATGACAGGAATTTGTAGCCGTGATCTAGTTTTTAAGGTCAGAAAAAGATTTGTATAGCCCCCCTTAGCGAAGAATGAAGTTATTGTTAATTTGAGAAGGCAACAATACTTCTTTAACTTTCTTAAAGACAGATTTCGCGCTAATTTTTTTTCAAGCTATTCACTTGAAATATTATTTGTCGCCAAGTGTTGCATCTTTTTGTCCAAATGAAGGCCTAAAAATAAAGATCTTTTTAACGATCTTATTTACCAACAGAAGTTCCTGTGAAAGTAATTATGGTTCCGTTTCCGGGCTGATGATTTTGTTAGGCGTCGAAAGTCATGTAACGCGAATGGCGTTTTAGTGGATCTTTGAACAAAAGATGAAGCTCAATAATGGCAAGGCAAATGAATACTGAACAAGACAGGCAGTGGAATCTTAAAGCGACGAGTAATGGACTTCGACAACAATCTGTCGCCCGTCGAGCCGTCTTTTACCAAGTGTGCTGTTGTGTAGAACACTGAAGATTCGTAGGGCAGCGATCGCTGAAAAGTTAAGATTATTCACAGCGATGCAATTGCGTGTCTTCACCACATGTTCCTTTGATCTCACATAATTGTGTTTTCCCTCAAAATATTCGCTTGTTTTCGCTTTCGCTCGAAAATATTTACCTTTATTACATGTCCAGTGAATAGTTTTATCCTCTGGGATGAATTTTCCGTCGAAAAATCGGTTATTTGGGTGGTTTTTGGTTGTGCTTTAATATAATTCTTCTCTACTACATTAACATTTTTATTGCAAAATTTGACATTATCATGATTTGTTTTTCATAACTTTCATATGTTGTTTCATGTTACACAACATGCGTGTTTTAGCGGTTGGTGACCCCTTTTTCATCATCTCGAAAATGAATAAAACAAGTTGTTTTAAATCTAGATATTTCATCAATATCTATATAATAAACAGAACATTACATGGCCGCTTGGGGATACGAATTTTATCTTCTCGTAATGAAAGTATCTCTCACTCGTTCGCTTCGCTCACGCGTGAGAGATACTTGCAGCACTCAAAGATAAAATTCGTATCCCTGCGCGGCCATGTAATATCCTCTACATATCCATGTATAATAACGAAAACTAATCCCAATCTAACCCTAATTTTTCTCTTTCCTTAATTTAGGCTCCAAAAAAGTCTCTTCAATTCACCTGAATGCATATTCAACCGGGGTAAAATAAAGATCACCAATTTAATCTAGGTAAAGACAGATTCAACCTGAGTTGCAGTAGACAGCTGTTTCGAGAAAGGTTATCGAAAAGAAGCGTAAGAGCGTTCGCGACAATGCCGAAAGGTAGTATGGGAGATATACCATAAAATAAATTCAACTTGTTGTGAACGTCCAGAATCGAAGGTGCCTCGACCGTCTAGTGAAGACCTATTATGGTGAGCTATTTGGATGAAAGAGTTCTTAGGATATGTTGTTGATGAAGTGGCAGTACGTGCAGGCTTATGTTGAAGCTCTCTCCCGCCATCAAGCTACCAAAACACATCCACAAACGAAAGTGTTCATTAGCAAAAACGATGGCTCTGCACGTGCGCCACGATTTTTGGTAAATTTCTCCGACCTTCTATGCAAAACATGACATAAAATAAGTAAGGTTTAAGTCGTTAGAATCACACTTTCTCTGTGAATCCCAACCCTTTGTTACTAATTCATGACCTGGATCATTTGACTCAATTTTGAAACTCACAGGTATCTCAATGTCAGTAACATAGCATGGGCATGTATTTCTAGATGACCTTTTCGAAAGCATTGCCGTCATGTTTTCGTTGACTCCAACTGACTTTTTACGGTAATGCCTTTCGGCATTGTCGCGTACGCTTTTATGCTTCTTTTGGACAACCTTTCTCGAAACAGCTGTAAACATTACCTGTGCCGTAAGGCTGTGCAAACCAAATGTAAAGAAAGGTTTTGACGACAGCGTGAACATGTAACAATGATCGAAGCGTTAATCATTTTATCTTTGCTTTAAACTGTCACACAATTCCAGTTATAGAATAGTTCCCCAGCATCGTACAACGTAATCAAGACGACAGAAGTGTGAATGACTCAAACGGATGGTATCTTTTTAGGCCCATGTGCTACAGCTTTTGAAAGCGTACCCTATGGGCCTTATTCACGTGGCGTTCATATTGGCCAAAGACAATAGATTTTGTACCCCGAGCCTCGAGTTGAGCCCCGAAAAAAATCTAAAAAAAAGAATTCATCTTCTATATCAGTACCCTACGTCCCACGGAATCAATAAATGTTTCTCATTCCAGCGTCTTGGCCAAAAACTACAACTTGATACAGACGACGAACGGTTCGTCGTCTGTAGCGTTGTGTACTGGAATATACGATTCAACCTTCTTCCCAGGGTTTTTCTTCCCGTCCTCTGAATCAAGAGATTGACTTGGTCACGTGTCTGCCAAGCAAACTGCTGGAGGGAGTGGTAGACAAGTGAGAATTTGTCTTTACTTTGCCGATGGCAGATACTACAGTAGTGCACCTGCGCATGTTTCTTTCAACGAAATGTTAATTTGTTATCAAGACTCCTGTACAAATCCTTATAATTTTTTACCCTCGGAGTCTGGGCTGCCTGTTAGCAAAAGGATTAAAAAAAACACGTTTTCTCGCATTTTAGGCCAAAACAAACAAACAAACAAACAAAATCAACTGTTTCTTTAAGTCCAAAAGAGTACAGATGATTGCTGTTTAATTCCAGTTGAGAATAAAAATTCTAGCTTCATTCCTGTACAAAGCAAAAAAACCATCAAAGCATTTTTAAAAAAATACGCATCTACTTGAAATAACGCATCCGTAAAAATAACAAACGGTTTAGTGTCCAAGAAAAGAATTTGTGGAGTAACTTCCTCCACCAACTTTAAGCTATTACTGGTGTACAGTTTTGTCGTTCTCGTTCTCTTTCTCTCTTCTTTCGTTTCTGTTCTTCTGACATAGGTCGTCCAGGAATTTTGCAACCTTATCAGATCTTTCAAAGATAAACTTATGCGAAGAAATCCAATACAGAGAAAAAAGCAGTTCTGGACAAATTAAAATTAAACACTCAGCTTTAAGTTTACATCCCTTCGATCCTTGACTTGACTTTATGTTTAGGTGAAGTAACCTGGCTTGAGCCTGACCTCGATGGGCTCTAAACTTGAGCCAGCGATATGGTCAAATGATACTGGGCAGCGAATACCTTGTTTTGACTGGTGTCAATTGTCCATAAATGGAGGTCCAATTTCAAACATGTATGCTGTAAACTAGTGTGATACTGGTCACGTTGGCATACATGGAGGCGTGGAAGTACGGACGTATGGGCGATGACGTCTTAGCTAAAAACAAAATTTCTCGCATCGATGGGTTTCCATATTTTCTTAACAGTGGTGTTCCGCGCGCGTGGTGTTCCGCGTGTTCTGCGCCGTTTGAATCGATGGGAGCGGCAGTAGTTAGCTTGATAATTCTGCGTGACATTTTTCTGATGAAGTGGCTCGGATCAGTTTTGCTAGTTGCATAGTATTTTTCCGAGCCCCGTAGGGGCGAGAAAAAAACGAGCAATGAGCCTTTCATTTGACTTTCGAGCACTTTCGTTGTATTATTGTATCGTTTCCCCTCATGGGTCGTAATTTGCTCCTACGCATGCAACAAATATTGTAAATGTTATGTTTAATAATCACGTCTAGGATGTCTAAGTCTAGATCGCCTTGACCAGAACGTAACCCAACGTAAAAGCGACCCGTCGGTTGACTTGGCCTACTCTATGTAGCAAGAGTGTATCTTGTCTCTCGATATAAGGGTTTGAACATGTCCACTATCCTCCCGTACGCACGCCCTGAATTGCTGAAGGTATTGACAGAGGCGTACTGGGCAGAAAAGAGAAATTGCTCTATTTAAAACTAAACGTTTTTCACAACGAGTTCTTAGAAAGGAGTCTTGAGAAAAAAACCATGCCACTGAAGTGGTCTGAAAGAGAAAAAGTAATACATGCTAAAAAAACTAGACTTAATTCTTTTCTTTAAAAATAGAGGAACCGTAGCCAGGGTAAAACATATTAAAAATTGTAAAAACGTTCACTGGCTATATATAGTTAAAACTTTCGAGCTTTCGGCTGTCAGGCTGTAGCCTTCAATGGCCTTTGTATGAATGGAAAAATTTGTAACTACAATATATACAAAAATAGGTGAGCCTATAAAAAGAATATGTTAAAACGGGAAAAAAATATGTATAATATCATGTTTTTTTAAGAAGTCTAGTTAGAGGCTGAGAAATTCCATTAATATTGGGGAAGACTGATAATTAGAGAAATCGGAGGGTGCAACCCATTTAAAAAACATGCAAACAAGTTCCTCAGGTGTTGGGATGGGGTTTGTTTGCTGAGTAGAAGATTTCGTCTTTAAGATGTTGGAGATAACATTTTGGGGGTGATTGTTAGATCGTAGAGCGCCGGTGACATTTCCTTGTTTCGTGCTCGGGAGATTAGTTGCGCAATGTAATAAAGTCTCAGCTGTAATGATCTTGTGTAGTTTGTCGTGATGGGAGAAGAAATCTAAATACCTATCGGTATGGGTTGGTTTACGGTAAACCGATAGTTTCTGCATCTTTAAAAGAAACGCAGTTGACTCTTTCTACAACACACTCAACAGTATCGATCAACACATCTCCTTTACCATCGAAGAAGAAAATAATAACCAGATCGCCTTTCTGGACGCCTTGGTTACTCGCAAGGATAATGATCTCATTGTTGAGGTTTACCGTAAACCAACCCATACCGATAGGTATCTAGATTTCTTCTCCCCTCACGACAAACGACACAAGATCAGTACAGCTGAGAAACAAGGAAAAGAGAATGAACTTATTCGTGTCACCGACGCTCTACGATCTAACAATCACCCCCAAAATGTTATCTCCAACATCTTAAAGACGAAATCTTCTACTCAGCAAACAAACCCCATCCCAACACCTGAGGAACTTGTTTGCATGTTTTTTAAATGGGTTGCACCCTCCGATTTCTCTAATTATGCAGTCCTCCCTTATATTAATGGCATTTCTCAGCCTCTAACTAGACTTCTTAAAAAACATGATATTCGAGTTTTCAGCAAGCCATTCAAGACTTTACAACAGGAGTTTCTCTCTCCTAAGTCCCGACCTCCGATCGTTCTTCAACCAAACGTGGTTTACAAAATAGGGAGCTTAAGCAACGACAACGGCGACGGCAACGAGAACGTCATCTCAAAATATAAATTTGCGTTATTTTAATCCCTTCGTGGCTATTTCAACGTTTTTAATATGACAAGGGTGTAGTAATTCCTCAAAGATGACACCAGTTGGAACGGCACTCCATTTTAGGAGAGAAAATGTTTATTTATTCTCAAGTGCTGACGTTCTTCATAAAACCAAAAACTTGGCTATTTCACGTTGTTGTTTTGCTGACGACGGCAACGAAATGGACGTTCTCGTTGCCGTCGCCGTTGTCGTTGCTTAAGCTCCCTAATATCTTGTGCCGACTGCCCATGGAGTTATGTGGGAGAGACTGGCAGATCCTTTGAAACTTAACACGCTTGGTCTTCAAATCACTCTATTGACTTTGAAAATTCCCAAGTGATTGACAAGGGTCCTTCTCGTACGTACCCGCAAGACACTAGTGAGCTTTAGCAACGCCGACGGGAACGGCAACGAGAACGTCATGTAAAAACATAAATTCATGTTATTGCGATCACTTCGCGACTATTCCAAGCCTTTTAATACGACAAAGGTGTTTCAGTCCCTCAGGAATGCAACCGTTACGAGCGGCGCTTAATTTAGGGGAGAAAAATGAAAATTTATCTCCAGGTGCTGACGTTCTCCATAACACTTCAGACTTGGTAATTTCACGTTGTTGCTTTGCTGACGACGGCAAGGAAATGGACAAAAATGAAAAACGCACGTGCAGGGCATGCAAAGCTATTGTTTTTGCCCACTAAATATGCAAATTTGTGACGTTCTCGTTGCCGTCGCCGTTGTCGTTGCTAAAGCTCCCTACTAGAATCATGGCACACCGCTTCGACAGATCATGCAGATAACAATTCAAGGCCGCTCCCTAATCAATACTTTATTCTTTTAAAAAAGAGCAATTAGTTTCTTTGACACTTTTATACATATTTCTTTCCCGTTTTAACATATTCTTTTTGTCTCACCTATTTTTGTATATATTGTATTATTTTGTCATTTTTTCCATTCATATCCATTGAAGGCTGCAGCCTGACAGCCGAAAGCTCGAAAGTTTTAACGATATATAGCCACTGAACGTTTTTACAATTTTTAATGTTAATTATTTCTTTTGATTGAAACTTTTCTTAGATGCCAAAACCATTTCCTGCAATATCAGACAATCGAAAGTTAATTTTGTATCGTTTCTTTTGTGTAGTTGACACGTTACTATATGTCCTGAGACATTCAACATTTTTAAATCCTTACACGTCTTTTTCCAATTCCATACATGATGGACAGGGAACAAACCTTTTTTTTTTCATTGAAAAAGCCAATAGTGGAAAACCTGTCTTCATAAAATCTGAAATTCACCATTCAAACCAGATGTTATTTATAAAGAAATCACAAATCAGTCCAACGATATACTACTGCTGCTAAAATGTAGAGATAAGAATTTGTGATTTCCGTTGACGAAAACAAATGCAAAAACATTGGAAACCCAGTCTAAAAGATAAACACTATCACACTACTGATATCCAAAATTTTCTTTTTAATTACGCGTATGCCGTTATCACAACTTAGGGAAAATGCGATTTAGCGATGACTTTGATCACATAATTATGCTTCGCCAAGCTAAATAACGCCAAAACATTCTCTCATGCAAGAAATAACTGAGGATGTTTCAACGTACAGTACCAGTATATTAGCAAAAAGAATCGATGGAAAGTGGAAATACTCATTACTACAAAAAACTGATTGAAAAAAGAACGTCGGAAGAAGGTTTGGCGTCACAGCTTTAAAATATTCTTACTGTCAACAGCACGGGAAACACTTTGCGTCCGGCAAAGAAGTAGAAAAAAACAACCAATGGCGATTGACGAATAAGGCGGCTATTCTTCTTATTTTACTCTGGAGTTCAGTAAATAGACTATCAAAAAGTAGGGAAACTCTGCTCAAGAAGCTTCTCAGAGTCACCATGGAGTTTATTTTAGATAACTCCAGCATCGTGACAAACACTACGATAGCAAGTTATGGTGGATCACCATATACGCCATCCTTCCTCAAGTCGGCTCTTTTGGTTTCGTACGGGATCATTTGCGTTTTTGGAATCTTTGGAAACCTGATGGTTATCGTTGCTAGTCGTAAGCCACGAATGCTCATGGTCAGTAATGTCCTTGTCGCAAATCTTGCGACTGCAGACTTCACTGTTTCCCTGGTGAACATCCCAACCGTGGCGACTTACGGGTACCTTGTGTACTGGCCCTTTGGTGCCTTTCTTTGCAAGGTCGTTCCATACCTCCAAGGCGTAACACTCGTTGCTTCAGTTGGAACTCTGGTTGCCATCGCTGCAGAACGATACTGGCATGTTGTTCTGTATAGAAGACCTAGGCTCACTGTCCATCAAGCGTATAAAGCCACTGTAGTCATTTGGTTGATGTCCCTTTTGATCCCTTCACCGATTGCTATCTTCAGCAAAACCATCGCGTGGAAACAAAATGGCGAAGAAGTGGAAATCTGTATCGAGGAATGGCCAAACGTGAAGTCCCGGCAAGTGTTTACCACAATGATTTCTTTGCTGTTGTATTTTATACCAGTCTGCGTTATCTGTTCTCTGTACCTGAAAATTGTTCGTTTCTTGAGAAGCGCGCCCCCAGCACAAAGAGGTGTGTGTTTTGTTTGTTTTATTTCATGTCTATTTGTTAAACAGGCACAAGAACACTTCGATAGCTCACTTGTGTTTAGTTTTCAATTTTATATCTCACGACAGCTGCTTAAAAGATAAATAGTTGATGACTCTTGAGAGAGGAATTCAATCAAAAAGTATAGAAACTAATTTCGTAACGAAGCTTAAAGTTAACTCAACTCTTACATTAGCAAAAAATGCAGCCCCTTTTGTAAGAGAGATTCTTCCATTAGGAAAGTCTATTTAGTTAACATGGAGCGTTAGCAAAGAAACGGCAGCCGCGAAGCCGCTAGATACTTGATACTGGAGGCAGTGCGGCCACAGTGGTTAGGGCACTTGCCTTAAGATCCAGAGATTCCTGGTTCAAGAATCGTTTTGACCACGCAGTTGAATTTGGTTTATCTTCTCGGCTGCACTTTTTGTTCTTCAAGATACGCCAACTACAGACTTTGGACTCCGGACGGGAGGAGTTTGGGACTGGGACGAGACACCGGGTTCTCCCCTGAGCCACCGTCGTGAGCTCACGACGGTAAGTAATCGGAAGAGTTTGCGTAGTCAGCAAAGGCGGGAACGGTGCGAAAGGACGGCAGGAGAAAGAAAAAAACCATTAATTCTATCAAAATGGAGAGAAGTAGTTTCCACTGCTTTGACCGCAGCACGGTTGTAGTTCGTATTTTCGCGCCATCAGCCCTGTACTCAACTTACTGCTCCAGACTTGGGGAGCAAGCGTCCAACGGTAGTCCATAGTCCGTAATCGGTGTATCTTAAAGCCCCTAATATTAAGGAGTGAATAAGACCATGCATCCACGCGGCATGCATTTTCGTAACGTTCTTTTCTGTTATCTGCAAAACAACAACGTGAAATTATGGCATTTCAGGTTTTTCTTACGACAATGTGGGCGTTAAACAGTCATTCACTGCTTTCTCTTCAACGGCGTTGCTATCAATCAAGTTGCAACGTACTTTGCCAACATTGTGCACCGCGGATAGAATGGCCGAAAGAATTGCAAAATAATTATACACGATTGGGCAAAGTTTCTTTTTAAAATGACGATGTCTTGTCGTCGTCGTCATCATTTCTAAAGCTTGCTAATAAGTTTAGGCGGAGCAAAAGAAGACTGTGCTCTTTTTCGCAACGCTTTTATATCTAACTGTTGTTCCACCGGTCCATGATCAAGGACGAAAAAAAGCTAAAATCTGAATTTGGCCTTTTCATGTAGTTCAGTTCGAAAACGCATGCCCACTAAAAACACCTGCTAGCTGATAATGAACCTGCTGTTCACTACAATTTTAAATTTCAAGCGTTTTTTAATTTGTGGACCACTGATCCTCACTGGTCACCCTAATTGTCTAAACAAGAAAGATACGTGCGCGTCAGGGTAGTCTTCTTTCGCTCCATCTTAAACTGAGAATAATGGAAAAGTTGTCTCTCAAAGCAGGAAATGTGACTAACAGATAAAATGAATGAATAATCCTTTCGAAATAGCTTAAAAACTCAGGCAGCTTAAATGGGATTCGAACTATTCCGTGGCTTTTGCAATACCAGCCATTTGCTTTCCCAACCACCAACCCATGAGACCACTTTGCCTGGGCGTTAACTCGTGATGAAGGAAATCGTTCCCTAGCGATACACTTTCAAAGATAAGTCGTCCCAATATGATTGTTGTTGTGTGCTTTTTTTAGTCATCAACCGAGCTCAGAGAAAAGCCACCCTGTTACTGTTAACAGTGGCATTGATGTTTGTTTTCTGCTGGATGCCATTTCACGTGGTCTCCTTGTACGTCGACCTTGCACAAGCCCAGCTCACCCGATCAATGACGAAATTCATCCTGTTCAGCCAGTGGTTGGTCTTCGCAAATAGCGCCTGCAATCCATTTTTCTTCACATTTCTAAGCCATAACTACAGGCGCGAGTTTAAGGAGATGATTTGTACGCGTCCATCGTGCATGAAAAGAAAGAATAACGTTTTTGTTCACGCACAGAACGACAAGTAAATGCTCCTGTGGATTTACACCCCTTTACCTCTGCTTGGAGCAATCGTCGGAGTTTTAGAACGTTTATCTGTAAAAGCACCTTTCCAGCAAGTTATTGAGCCTCTTAGCCGTTCAACGGATAGTGTGTACGTCACACATTCATAAATTAAACAGTGAAGAACAATGAAGATATGAGACTGAAAAATCAATGTTTGTAGTTTGGTCTAAAAACCTGAAGGTCAACGAGGCTGCGAGGTGAATGTGTATCGATAAATATCTCATTGCACTCACCACGTAGCTTTTTTGCGGAGAAAGGAAAAGATAACAAAATGTTTTTGCTTGGTTGTAGCTTGTAGCTTTGCATGTCGTTGCCGTTGCCTTTTCAAATCAGAGAGATACAAAGAAAATATTTTGCTGCACATCCGTGGAAATGCAAGCACAAGCCGAGAATACCATGCACAAGGATTGCGATCGACGACAAGTTATACTAGCGGCAATGTTGTTGATCTTATTGAGAATACAGTAAAAATGTCAGTGCAGAGTAAGAATAAAATAATGATTATTTAAAAACTTCCCACAGTAAAATCCTCAGATTGCATTCGACTACCAAAAACTAAAGCCACAAAGTATATTGCTAAGAATAGCGAATAGGAAAATGGAAACAGAAGTCTTGCACATCGATCAATTTGGTTTCCTTCTACAGTGCGACAAAGGGATGTTTTTAGCTTTTTTAGTAGTGATCTTTTTTCACTGTTTTGTTTCTTTCTATAAACTGGTTTGGAGTGATTACAAGTTCTGATATATTTCTTTGCTCCGTTGTGTTTGTAAAATGTGCCAGTCTTGCATTCTTTTGACCCACGGAAAGCGCTATCAAGTGTGTCGGTGAAAAGGTACGATTTGCCTCCCATAGAAATTCGGATTTCCATTTTGTGAAGTTCGTCTTTCTAAAATGAGAAAAGAAAAAGGAACAAAAGAAACTTTTAGAAGCTTCCTGTCTAACAGTAACATTTGCGAAACAAACTGAATGTACTTATAGCCTCAGACAAAATTACTGAAACACTTTGCAAGGCTGGCCCTCCCACAATGTTGTTTCGCCAGTTGGACTCAAAAACAACATTGTGAGTTAGGGGAGAGTGATCCGACCGACTAAAGCTTTAGATCTGTATATTAGTGTACTCTTTCAAGGAATTTTGTCAAGGCCTGTAGCTCCCCTTAACAACTGCCATGTCAATTCATAAGAGAGATTTAACACAGTTAACATCTTTTTTGTGACAGGCAGCAGATGCAATCCAAATCCTCTCCTTTATTTTTGGCACTGAAAAGCAAATTTCAGTCTGACAATTGCCGGGTAAACGCAATGCTAAATCTTTCTATTATCACGTGACGTGCGTTAGGTGGAGCTGACGCTTAAAGGGGCGATTTTTGGTCTCAGTCTTCAGCTATAAAAAACCTCCAACACGTCATTCAGTTTGGATCGGAAGGACTTCGAAGGCTATGCCATGCTGACTTGGCCTGACAAGTTCAAAATGGCTGTCATCTATAGTCGTGCGCATTGGTAAGGCACTGGCAAGGCCACGGGGAAGGTGTTTGGGGTGAACATTGCCGTCTCTTTTACTTAAAAAGACGCTATGTATTCTTGTCCACTTAGGAACCGGGAAATCAAGGAGTTCTCCGAAATTGAACAGTAACAAGGAGAAACATAAAGAAAAATGAGACGTCCTCAGTAAATTCTGACACATGCATCTTTAGTTTCTCGAAGATCAATTAGTGATCTCGATGGAGATGATAGCTGTGTTGGCAGTGATAACAAAGATGATAACTTTCGTTATGATAAAAACGGTGACGATGATGGACCGATTTTGATGACAAATTTAATGAGGATTACGAAGAAGGAAAAAAAATTAAACTACCCAGTTCGCTCTTTCGACCAACTCTGGATGCGTTCTCTCTCCAGGAACAAACCTTCCAATGTACTTCATCTTTCTAGAGTACCTGAGAACGAAAACGTACTCCACTAGAGTGAGAAAAATGAATCCAAACGACATTAACAGAAAGTAATCGATTGCCTTGACATACGATACCCGCGGGAGGTTTGAATTGACAGATCCCAACATGTAACATATTGTCAGCACAGTCGTAATGCTGAGCCCAACACGCGCTGGTATCGCCTCTGGATCGATCCAGAAGCTGACCCAAGACAGAGCCACGATGCAAACGCAGGGAAGATACATTTGGAATATATAGTACATCGTTCGGCGCTGAAAGTGTATTGTCACCGTCAAACCAGAAAATTTATCTGAAAAAAAATAAAATAAAATACAGAAGGTTGTTAGCATAACCGCAGCGGCGTGCAATTTTGTTATATTTCACGGACGTCGCTCTACTTGCAATTTACTTATGCCGAATTATTTCGTGATAGAATACACGAACTTCGTCTTCACCCTGGTCATCGGTTTTTTTCTCAGTTTCGTTGTGAGATGACGTTGTTCAAATACAAGGAAGCTTAAGGGCCTACTGACGTGTTTTTGGGGTGCGTTGCTATGAATATAATGCTTAAGTAAGTTGATAGAATTTGGCATTACTTTGGTGAGTTTCGAACTTTTGTAAACCAATGACCCTAAATATGAAGTCATCATGCCACTCCCATGGTCACGTGACCAATAAATGAAAAATCTAAATTTGTCTACGTGCTACACAATTTGGGTATTTAATGAGTCGTTTGATGATTTGCATTCGTTTTTGCATCCAGCCAAGCATGGTCTTCTTTTTATTTTGAAAAATGTTTTTCTTTTAAAGAGATACACGATACTAAAATACCCATATCATTTTCAAAAAAGATGATTTCAAAAAACCAGTGCTTGGCTATATTCTGTATTTGGGGGTGAAACGTGCCATAAAAAAATAAGTAAAGAAATAAAAATCTATTTAAAGACCGCCAGGAATTTAGCTTTTCCTCAAACCGGAAGACTATGGGAAAAGCAGGTCTGCAATAAGTTCAAACTAGATCCTTATGATATAGGCCACTTCGGACAATAATACTCTTTGTTCTCTCTTGGGACCATTGTTAGTCCCAAGAGAAACTGGAAACAATGCTTATGCAAACTTTGGGGGGACAAACAAAAAGTTTCATGGTACTTTCCAAAGTGGCCTACACTTCGCAATGATAGCGATGAGGCAAGTTTTAAGTCTAGTGAATGAATGAAAAGATGAAAATTTCTGTTGACATTATAGTCTTTGGAAAGGGATAATGTTTCCCGTGAAATGTGATCCATCCCATCTCTTTTTATCAATCTCGACTGCACTGAAAACCAAGGATATAATATCCTTTTACCTGAGTGGTACAATGGATGTTTGAGTTGTCTCGTCGCGTTAATGACTGTAAATTGTGCCATCTCTTTATCGTAGATGTAAATTTCTTGTCCGACATCTTTCGTCCAAATGTATTGTAGATCGTCCTTATCATAAGAAACTAAAGTGAAGTGAAGTTAATATATTAGTCTCTCCCCTCGGTGCTTTCCAGAACTAATTTACAATGCTTTATGGCGGACTTTAGCCAGACTGCTGATCCGCAGTTTACAGTTTGTTTTAGGAAGTGAAAGATGCCCCCGTCCAGATAAGGTCAGACCGCAACACCGGAGACTACGTCCTAGTAAGTGGGTTCTTTAACGTCCCATACTATTTACCTAATTTCAACAAGGCCTCCGGTTTACAGTCCTTATCCGAGAAGACTTGCAAGTTAAACCATTTGCAAATGTAATTACAAAGGCAGCACTTTCTGCTCAGTTAATTTAAGACTGTGAGCGCTGGTCCAGCCGGAGTCGAACTCACGACCTCTCTCATGACAGCCCGATACTCAACCAGAAACTTCAGCCGTAAACGAAAAATTATGACCTGAAGTCAAATTTGAATTACACTCACAACTTTCCAAAGCTAAGTGACAAATCTGGTCGTCCATTGGGTACTTTCGTAAATTCATTTTGCAAGAAGCAGTGGATTTCATCCTAAAACGACATT
>BLFO01000144.1:438420-443087 GCA_014634245.1 Montipora cactus | reverse complement strand
CCCTTCCTGCATCCCGGGGGCTGTAGACTATGAAGTTTATTATTACAATGTTTCCACTCTGCGGCACAACGCTCGATTTGTGTCATCCCGCATATAATTACTAGGTTGCTAGTCGGAAAATGGGTAGATTCTTCGTTTGATTTTCCGTGTCGGTAAAAGTCTTGCCTGTCACTCCCCTGGTAAGTGGTGTCTTTGTGCATATAGCCTTCTGCGCTTATTTTCTTAGGATACATACATACATACTTAATTGACCGTCCCCATAGAGGCTTTTCAGGGCCAATGAAACACAACGAAACGACGGAACAGAACAACAACAACTGTTAAGAATCCCAACTGGCCGGAGGCAAACCAGTTGGCTATTTACAAGTGCAGCTGAGAAGTTGGACCAGGGACTACCAGGATCAAATTCAACGAGTGGTCAGAGCGTGTCTTGAACTCGGGATCTCCGGATCTCAAGGCAAGCGCCCTAACCACTGGGCCACACTGCCTCCAAGAGAGAGGGTAGTGGAAATGCGTGGATTTCTCTGGTGGACACAGGAGAATCATTAACTTAGCCTGCAATGGAGTCGAAAGTCATGTAGCGCGAATGGCGTTTTAGTGGATCCTTAAATAAAATATACCCTTATGGAGCTCAATAATGGAAAGTCAGTTGGATAAACTAGGCAGGCGGTGAAAAACCAACACCTGGAATCTCAAAAGCGACGAGTAATGGACTTCGACAACAATCTATCACCCGTCGAGTTCGAAATCAAAGTGAGGTGTATTTCTAAAATAATATTTAACCAAGTGTGCTGTTATGTAGAACAGTGAAACCAAATGGAAAATTCTCTGGTAACTTATGGGTTCAACAAAGACAAAGAACGATTGAACGAATCGAACACCTTACGTGGATCTGTGATCAACTCTGCACAGTCTTCAGGTAAAAAAAATAATTGGAAATGTAACAGCCAAGAATTATTTGAAAGAAAGCCTGTCGTGTATTTTGTGCTTCATTATTCAAGGAAAAGGTTCTTCATGGAAACGGTTTGATCCTGAAATTTAGTTTGCTGCAATATTGCGCATATTTGACACGATAGAGTCTCTTCTCTTCACGCAAGTAATGAAATAGAAGGGGTTTTTGCCTCTAATAGCAAATATGTTGTTTGTTTCAAAAAATTGTTCGCTGGAAAAGGTGGCCTTTATGAATTCATCATGTTTTATGATATGCGAGCTTAACTGGATAGTTTTTATGGCAATAGTAAACCATTTTCTTGTCAAAATGAGGTTAGCGTCGTTCTGGTGTGTTAACTTAATTAAATCGTGAGTTTGTATTTGCCGTCTGCCGCGTAACCTTGATTTCCACTCTCAAAATTACCTCCAGGACCTACTTTTTGCGTAGAATAAGCTTTTAGAATGATGTTCTTGTTTTGCATAAAGCAAGCTAACAAAATATGTACCTTGCTGAGTTCGCATTTGTTAGCGTTAATAGTATTTTCGGTCCGATGCTTCTGTTTTATGGGGGGTATATTGTTTTGGTCTCCCATCCAAACACTAACCCTGCTGGACATGGAAAACTTCAGTAAAGTTTGGTATTACAAAGCCGTAAGATGCTCAGAGGGCACGCTTAAACTTGGGGTGAAAAGAAGGGAACTTGTAAGGGAACTTGAAAATGATCAACATGTCAGCCCAGAAGCCAATGTTTCTCGCTTCTCTTTTATTTGTTAATCTTCAAAGACTGGAATGCTGTAGTTCAATACCACAAAATTCAGTGCCTTCTGATTTTCTGTAACACGTACCACAGGCAACCCAGTGTAAGCTTCACGGAAGCATCTCGTTTTATCTGTTTTCTGAGTTTATGGTTTTGAAGTTCATATGACGAAAGGACCTGTCATAATACTCACAATATGTTAGAGGAAACACATCGAACGAAGAGCAAAATCAGGAAAATCGCCACTGTGTCTCTAAGTTTCATCTGTATTAATAAACACGGAAAGGATAATAAAATAAACCAATAAATAATGAAACATTATCAATGTCATTAATTAAACAAATTTTAAATTCGCCTTGTTTGTCCAGTCAGCCAGGTAAAGTACGCCATAGTATGTTTAACCTTGGCTAATCGCACCCAAAGACATCTTCAGTTTCGCCCAGACAATCAGACTCCCTTACTTGCTATATAAGTTAACTTTTAAGGGCTGATTTTCTTGAGCTCCGTAGAAAAGTATAATAATTCTATGATTGTTTTAAATCAAAGCTCCCTTCGAATATTAAACCTATATTTTCCCCAGAGGAATTGGCTTCCAAACAAATGAATCCACACAGGTATGCGTTTGATACGAAAGCATGCAAGTAGAATACCCCAAAAGTGACCTTTACCTTATAAATAGTTTATGTTAACTCACACTGATAATTATTTAGATAAAGTTTTAGTATTAAAAAAGAAATAAACGTATACGTGATCTAACTAGTGACTTGGTAATACTTATGTGCTATTTTCTTCCACGGGTAAAATCTGAATATCCATTTGAAACATCATCTTTAGTGCGCCCCCTACTTTTACATTTACACTTAAAAATGTTGAAGCAGAAAACGATTTAAGCCGCTTCTATTAAACTTTATACATTTTAGTTTCTTTAAATACAAACTTATTTATATAATCTTTAGCTTGATTTTGATTTTTTTAGAAATTCTTAAACGTGAAGACCAGGGTTGCGATTAAACTAATGTTGGCTATCGAGGGAATGGTTTGAAAGGATTGGGATCATGGTAAGCTGTTAAAATATAGCAATTCTATTTCATAGTACTGGGATAGTAACCGCATAAGACTGAACTTCTCAATTTGCCTCGAATTGAGGGAAATACGAATCCTCTGTGGCAATATTTGAATCTAATTTTCCGACATCTTGGTTAACTGCTTAATCTTCATGTGTTAAACTTTTAATTAAACACTAACTGTAGCTAACATGACATCGAGAAATATCTACAACAGTCATCGTGTAAAGTCATTTAGCCGAAAGAAATTCATCAAGCTTCTCATTATTATGCGCAGCATCATTACCTATTTACCTTCGTAAGAGTTGCTCGAGCCGCCTGGACAGTGTCTTCCACCTCGGAATTCTCGTTCTTGACTGCTTTTCGTTTGCGAAAATAAATATCGTAAACAGCTTGTACTGGTCTAATGACCCGCGGTTTCTACGAAAGGTTTGTGTCACACCATGACTACCCCTCGCGAATCAGCAGGGATTCCTTTGTCTTGTGAGAAGGTCTTTTAATTTCAGGAAACTTTCGTAACGACTTTAATTTCATACAAACATCCAAAGTTGCTAAAAGTAGTTCTAGCTTTCAGACCCAGTTCATTGTTTTTCATGGCAAAGGAGAGAAACAAGCACCTCCAGGTGCACAAAATCATATGCACAGGTTTATATGTATTTCAAAGCGCAAAATTTTCAAACGTCATCTTTGGGTAAATCAAATTATATTTCGCAGATATTCTGAAGCCTCGCAGGTGCTTCAAATTTTAAACAAACGCATATTAACATATTCGGCTTAAAATTTTAAACAACCGCATATTAACATATTCGGAAGACATCTTTCCAGTGTATTTCATATTAGCGCAAACTAACGTTTACTATTTTATCTCGCTCACTTAGTAAAATAATGGGCTGGAAGGAGATACTTGGATACCGTTGTAAAAGGTGATCCGATTTTCTTGATTCCAAATAATACGCTGGAATAACATAACATTACAAAAGTTCAATCAAGGCCTGTGTAAACAAGGAATTGTGGAACTCATTCATTTATGCATTTAACTATTGAACTTGAACTCAGAGTAATAAATAAAACCCCTGGTCATGAAAGCAATCAGTTTTCGTTAGATGGGTTCGCGTCCTACTTATGCAACTCCTCCCTTAAACTGTGATATTTCTTGACAAAATAAATTTCACCAAGAGAAAATGAGGGGACAGAGAGGGAGGCTCAAGGCGTTGGCCGGGATATGTTGTGTCCACGAAAGTTATTTTTAGACGAGCGGAAGTCTTTGTTCTAGCGGAAGTCTGTCTTCTGAGACGTCCGCATGCAGTCTTGCCTCGCTCTCAGGTTCTTAGTGAAAAGAGAAAATGATGGGGCGCGTGGAAGGCTGATAAATATATATTTTCTTGCAAACATCGGACCGAGCTTGGCCTGCATGCGGACGTCTCGGAAGACTTCCGCTCGTCTAAAAATAACTTTCGTGGACATGACATATCCCAAGGGCTGGACCGGGAGCCTCCTTCTCTTTCCCCTCATTTTCTCTTGATTTCACTGCTTAAGGTGCAAAAAAAATACACTTAAAATCACACACATATACACATATACTCCGGTAACGACTTTAGCCAAGAGAAAATTTCTTTGGAGTCCGAACTATAATTGCAGCAACTTATCACAACAAAGAGTGAGAAAATTTTCGTGGAGGCCTAGTTCCATAAACGGAAATGTTGAATGACAGAGAGTAAGCATAAAGACGTGCCTCACGGTTCATTATGCTAAACGGAGAAGAGAATATTTCCATAGAGAAGTTATCGCCTGTGATAGCCACTCAAAAATCATTGTTTTACAGTTAGACTACGAGCAGTCCTTCTTTCGCTGCTTCAAGGAGAGGAGAAGAGAGGCGCAAGAATATATGGTCACGCAAAATCTGGATTCCAGGAGGT
>BLFO01000144.1:430920-433420 GCA_014634245.1 Montipora cactus | reverse complement strand
TTAAACCTGTAACTTTTTCCATCGACAGCCACTGTAACTAGCAATGGTTTGCGATCCTGAAACGTAATAAAAGGCAACGAGTCCATTGGGAATGATACTAGCGGGTGAGGGGTGGGGCGCTCTATCCCCCTACGTTTTTCCCTATGGTGACGTTTTCTCCTAAACCTCTCCCCTCCCCTTACACTTCCGTGATCCCCCCCCCCCCTCCACACACACACACACACTTTCAAACGTACTCCGCGGCCGTTGTCGTGAGAGCTAGGCCTCAATTAACTGGGCCCAAGGCAACAATTGTCTATCTATATTGTTAGGATTGAAAATGCCAAGATACGCATATTGTATTCCCGCAATAAACACTGAGGGGCTTTAAAAAAAGCAAACCATTGCCTGGTATTGCGGTATTGTCTGCTATTGCGACAATTTTGTCTTATTCCCTTTCATATAGAATGCACCTTACATATCATAGTGCTAAATCGAATCAATTCTGTTATCGCTACTCAAAACTTACTGGATCTTCGCCGCCATTTTCGGTGAGTTCGTATTCGTTTTTAACTTCTTCATCTTCTTGCAATGTTAATTTTCGAGACTGTTTTAGCACCAGAACATACTCCAACAGCGTCATAAAGATGAACACGAAGCCACCGAGCAAGAAGTAGTCTATGGACTTCAAGTAAGAAACCCTAGGCATTCCTGCGTTGACGCTACCTCTCATGTAACTGATTGTTAAAACCGTGGTTATGCTGAGCGATACACGTGCTGGAACAGCCTCGTGATTTATCCAAAAGCTAACCCAGGACAGCGCCACGATGCATACACATGGAATGTACATTTGGAATATATAGTACATAGATCTTCGGCGAAAAATGATTGTGGCTGTTAACCCTGAAAACATTGCTATATAGAGGAAACAAAAAAGTGAAAGGAAATGAGGGAAAGAAGGGAAGTAGAAAATCCTTCTTTAGTTAAGGACGGTGCCTACTAATTAAAGATATTTTTGCCCCGGTGTGTGATTATGCAGGAAATGTAGATCTTAACAAGTGTTATTGAAATCCAAAAAGAAAATCGGGGGTAACCACGCATTTTTCAAAGATAATTCATGAATAATCTTTGTAAAAAGCTTTAAAATACAAAGCAATGTATGGCGTTCTTTCCCAAATTCAAGCTTAATTATCTCTCAAAAATGCATGGTTACCCCCAATTTTCTTTTTGGATACCAAGAGTACTTACTAAGATCTATTTTCTCCGGATAGTTTTAAACAACGCAAAAATATCCCTGCATTAGTAAGCATCACCGATAGGAAATCCGAGTATGTCGAGATGCGCAGAACGTAATAATAATAATAATAATAATAATAATAATAATAATAATAATAATAATAATAACTTTATTAACGTGTCAATCGTTCTAGTTTTTACAAGTAAAAACTAATTGGGGACATCTACTTAAAACTAATTAGACTAAGCTAATAATAATAGTAATAAAATAATAGTAATAAAACTATGTACAAACAATATAAAATTAATAAAAGCTAAGTTTTACATAACTTGCAGTTTTCACGACGTAACATTTGATAGGTCAAGGGCCCTGACTTGATTTTTAAATGCAATTAAAGAGTCACCCATATGAAATTGATTTGTGAAGTTTCGACCAAATGTAAGGTCCCATGTACCTTAAGCTATGTCTTCCATATGTAACGGTGTTACATCTTGGTAAGGAGAAATCGTCTGTATTCCTAAGATTGTACCTACTCATGTCACAACTAAAAAGTTCAGAAATATATGATGGAACTAAATTAGTCTTAACTTTATACATAAATATGGCCATGTCCTGGAGCCTGCGATTACATAACGTTGGAAGTCTTGCTTTCTCTAGAAGTGCTTCATAAGTGCTAGCAAGAGAAAATGAGGGGACAGAGAGGGAGGCTCAAGGCTTTGGCCGGGATATGTTATGTCCACGAAAGTTATTTTTAGATGAGCGGAAGTCTTTGTTCTAGCGAAGGTCTGTCTTCTGAGACGTCCGCATGCAGTCTTGCCTCGCTCTCAGGTTCTTAGTGAAAAGAGAAAATGATGGCGCACGTGGAAGGCTGATGAATATATATTTTCTTTCAAACATCGGATCGAGGTTGGCCTGCATGCGGACGTCTCGGAAGACTTCCGCTCGTCTTAAAAATAACTTTCGTGGACTTGACATATCCCAAGGGCTGGACCGGGAGCCTCCTTCTCTGTCCCCTCATTTTCTCTTGGTGCTAGTCCTGTCACAGTAAATAGCTCTCAAGTGCGTGCGTGAAAACAGAGTGGACTGGAAATCTGTGACTGAAGTTAGCAATATAGTGGAAAAACTGAGTGCTAGAGGAACATTTGTAACGCATGGATGAGGTCAAGAGACTGAGCAGTTCATCTACAATTCATCGAAACCAGTCTCGACAGATTGTATGCTCTCTTTCCGGTGGAAGTTGTAGTAGATGCCAGTTTCAGCGTGTGGCAAATACTCAGCGTTAAC
>BLFO01000144.1:426118-429883 GCA_014634245.1 Montipora cactus | reverse complement strand
TCATTACATATTCATAGATAGTACACGCGATACTATTCTAGTAGGGCGTATTCCACAGTACCAACCGCTGAATAAAAGGGTTTCAGATTAATTATGAGCCCTTGAAGGTTTCTTTTTGTCGCTTGATTGAAGCCAGTAAAGATATAAGAAATCATCATCGTCATGATCTTCATTATCCTTACTCGTCCATTATCGTTTATTTCGACATTTAAAAACCCTGATTATCGGTAGGAACTTTCAATCCCCGCACCTTCCCCGGTGTTATAAAAGCTAAGCTAATGGTCTATGACAGGTCGCTCGTTATCTCCCCACTCCTCTCTATATGTTTACGGTAACTTTCGCGAGCTAGCTGAACGACCTGCCTAAATGCATGGACTGCATTACTCTCAACATTACTCAAGAGACTTACAGCTTTCAAATGCCAGGTGACACGTTTGTTCGTCTAGGGGATAGTTTCTTAGGTCCAACTTGCATGAATTTTTCGTCACTAACCTGCCAAAATTGGGAAATAAATTAGGCGGGTTACAAATGAACGAGCAGACATGAGAAAATGTTCAGACCAAAATCTGAGATTTTCCCTACCCTATTTCGAACATGACCAAATGTCAGACCTAATACAGCTGTAACGCGTTTGGCGTAATAATTTGAGAAGGGCTTATGGTCTTGTTGTCTAATGACGAAGAAGTAGCTTAATATTCTAGGAAACATACCCAATTCAAGACTTGAGTGCATAAACCGTACCCTATCTCTACAACAGCAAAAACAAGGTGACACACTTTCCCACACGCTTGCCGTGGGGAACAGGTCATTGTTTTACCAATACAGAAAGTATCCTAAACATTCATAAAAGCTAACTTTAGGCCTAATCGGGCCTAAACAAAAGCTTGTAGGCCGAATGTTAGGTTTTATGAATGTTTAGGATACTTTCTGTATTGGTAAAACAATGACCTGTGACCTGTGAGAGAACTGGTGACGACTCACAAAATTGGACCACACTGGACCGTGTGAAAAATTAAACTGGACTGTGACCCTCCTGTGCCATCGTATATTTCAGACCAAAATGGTCAAAATTGATACCCTATTTCAGAACAAAACGACTAAAACATTATACCCTTTGGGGCCGCACATATCTACATAGCTCATATAAAGGAGTTCCCCCGGGGCTCAAGGTGAGGTCGATAACAGCAGGTATCTATGTATTTTGTGAAGTGTATCTCTTGATTTACCAGGTCATTGCCTCTGCTTTGTCTGTGGATATTTTTTAGGCTAGACACACAACTTACTTGGAACACTGCCTTGACACATCGAGCGTTGTTACTTTTTTTAACTGAACGCCGTCAAGCCAAAAACACAGTTATTTTACTATGGCATTTCAAAAGCAGACGCCAGTGGCCAGGGAGGCCATGAAATTTTCAGTGGGCAACCCTAACAGCGAACAAAATCACAAGAATAACGAGTTTTCACTGATTTGCGATAATAGCACGAGACGACTTCCAGCCATTGATGGAAACCGGGAAGTGAACATTTCGCATGCCAGGCCAGTAGTTTCTCCCAAAAACTAATCATCTATAATACAAAATGATACGTAGCAATGTAGATATGTTACTGTTAACACAAGTTAGTCGCCAGCGTCCATGGTTTATAGACGTTAAATCTTTGTTCTGCTCTTAAAAAAACGCGAGTCATTCACTCTCTACTCTTGTTCCAGTTCTACATAGTACTTTAAGTTGAATCACCTTGCGCTTAGCATCATACTCCCGTTGCTCAAGTCTATCCAGACCTTTTTGTTTGAGAAGACCATTTTGCGTATCCTGGTATCAATCGAGTTTACAAAAAACGTATCTGGCAACCATAACTTTTCGCATGATGATCCGCCCAGGATAATGGTCCTGTTTATTCCAAAGGCTAAACGCGGATCTTGCCAAAATTGTCCTAGGTACAAATCCACGTCAAAGTCCTGCAAGAGTGGAAAGCAATGATTTAGAAAGCTCCATTATCACCACACGACTCAAAGCGGTTATATTGAGTATTACACTGAACACCAATACAAAATTTATTTGTTTATTTTATTTTGATTTGATTTTAATTTTTTATCAAGGCAACTTCATTTGACAATTCTGTAAACCGATAGAAAATTTAACCAATCGTTACGTAACAACCCCATAGAAGACTTCGCTAATCAGCGTCATTTTGTTTCCAACATATAATTTTTACCGGGCATAAAGGATGAAGTTTCCGACGATGAATCGTAGATACTCGGAAAAACCCGAAACAGAAGTCAAACCGTGCAATTGTTAGTTCTGATGCGCAACAACTTGTTGGAGCTCAGCCGATTAACGCTAATCCCAGATTAAAAAATAACCAAGGAATTTTTTTCTTTACTCCCAAATGCTGTTCAACGCTGATATTCGGCAAAACTTTACATCGGAGGAAGTCAATCTTGAAAAACAAAAATTAGCAAAAGAAACTTTCACCAAAAAGTGGAAAACGTGAAAAAACGTTTACGCTAATCGTGGATTAAGTTAATCGGCTATCGAACAACCCGACCCAGTTGGCTATTAATGTGTGCGGTCAAGTGACAGTTGTACTCAGTGCTATACTGCTACTTATAGAATAATTAGGATAGTACGCGCACTATTATTGGCCAATAGCTGTGTTTAGATGAGATTATGTAAAAACAGCTGTAACATCACGCGAATTTTGATTGGTTATGTATTGTCAGACGCGCGTCTTGATTGGCTGGTGGGAAACATGAGCAAGAAAACCTGTTTCAATCAAGAAATTCAAAAAATTTTCCTTCATTTGTCGAACTTTTTTTAAAACAATTTTATAAAAGCAATAGGGAACTTTTTCCGCGTTTACATAGCCTCATCTAAACATTTGGGGAGTTGGGACAATTCTCGACAGTTATGCAAACCCTCGACTGCGTCTCAGGTTTTGCATAACTTTTTCTAATTCTCCCAACTCTCCTCGTGTTTACATGAGGCTAGGTGAACGCGGAAAAAGTCCTCTATTGCTTAATTACGGAACTAAAAATGGTCGAAATGTGGTCTTTTCGCAGACGTGGGAGGGAGATGGGACATGTTTATCCTAGCCGGTAAATTTATAAAATGACTCGGGGATTCGGCGAAAAAAGCCGTGTTTTGTGAATTGACTCTGAACTCACCATGCTTGTTTCACTAATTTCGCCAAATGACAAAATCAACATTTCTAAATCTAAATGAAGTGTTTGCACTGCAAAATGAAAATAATCATCAAAATTAGGGATGCTTAAGAAACTTTTGCCTCTTAGACATAATATGATGTAGAAAAAATATTTGCTTAGTGGGCTCCCTAAATATCCACTATTAGTAGAATTACCTACAGTAGGTGATTATTGAAAGTTCTCTGCGCTGATTGTTTGCACTTGAGCTGATTATTAAGCGATAATCACCTAAACGGTTTTTTCAAAGTGTCCGCAGTCCGTTTTGTCGAAGTGACAGACGAGGAAATTAATTCTTTCAAAGAAAATGCACATTTTTCAAATAATCACCTATGTAATTATACGAAAACAATTATTCACCTCAGGCTCGGCGAATATCGGTGAATAATCGTTAATTAGTATATGCTAAAACAGAGGATAGCAGTGAACGCGCGCTCTGATTGGCTACTCAAACTCCAAATATCTTTGCTATTCACCGCCTCTTGCTATTCACTCAAGCGGGATTTGCATTTCTTTGCGTCCGAAAATAGTGTAATCGTTGCAGTAATGAATGAGTTAAAATA
>BLFO01000144.1:413618-421118 GCA_014634245.1 Montipora cactus | reverse complement strand
CTCTCCTTTCCTGAGCCAAAGCGCCGAGACAAGAACGGGCAGGAAGTACCATTGAACAAGGTTAAGGGCACTTAAAGAGAGCTGTGACAGCTGAGCGCCAAGAAGAGATCCAAGAGAAGAGATGGCGAGGAAAGTTTCTCTCGGCGAGGCGGGAAGACGACGAGCTGAATCAGAGAGGCTGTTGGGACTGACTGAGGAACTGGGCGGAGACACCCTCACACACTATTGTGAGGATTGTAGAGTTATATGAGCAGCTTACACCGACAAAGCTGTATAAAGCGAGGAAAGCGAAAACAACGCAGGTCAATGATTTTACGCGCTGGATGTGTAGCAAAGCACCCGAGAGTCTCCCCATGTGCTGGCTGGCTGCTCGACTCTCGCACAAAACAAGTACCTGTCGAGACACAATGCGGCTTTCAAGGTCTTGTTTTTCGAGAAGCTGAGGGATTTGGAATTGATAGACGGGGTTCCCCCCCTGGTACACGTCCGTAGCTCCTAAACCAGTCTATGAGTCTCAGGGGGCTAAGCCCTTCTGGGATGTTCCAGTGTATGCGGAGCACGGTCACGTGAAGCAGAACAGAGCAGATGCACGATTCATTGACTTCAAGAAGAAAGAGGTGGTAGCTGCGGAGATGTCGTGCCCGTGGATGGGCAACCGGCTATTTTTTTTTAGAAAGTTTAGGAAGATTCTGTAATCCTACACGTAGTCTGGGCCACGTCTAACGCCCCAGCCTGTGTATTATCTTTTGGCAAACATAAGTTTTTACAACTGTCACATAATTATAATAAATATATAAATATATATTACATATCTTTTGGTGGTAAATTAACACTGCGAAATAACTCATGCAAAATCATTATAACTGACAAAGCAGGGGGTGAATTAGCCGGTTTTACTACTTCAGAAGAATTATGCTGAGCAGGAAAGCTACCTGGAATCCTTTATGATGAAAACAAAAAAAAAGAAAAAAGTCAATCAAATAAGTAACACTTTCACAGCTTTAAAATTAGTTGCAGGGGTCTCCAATTTTATTGGGCAGAACTAGTCAACCTCCTTTCTAGAAAACCAAACCTAAGTAGCTCTTGGATGTTTGCCAATAAACCAAATTCAACTGAAAATTTCCAGGAGCTGGAACTCTGATATTCGCATAAGTGAAGCTCGACGAGGACTTTAAATTTCCGCTGGTTTCGGCAAATGACTTAACCTGGGCTTTCTTTCTTGACTTAAATTACGTAATTAAAAAAGCTGTTACTTTATTAATAACTTACTCTATCAATAAAGCTCTAAAGTCGCCTCTAATAAAGAAAAAAAAAAAAGATTCCCTGCCTGAACTTAGGGTTAGGTAAATAAAACAGGAAAAACCAGCGAGAGCATATTTACCCAACAGGCCATCGTTTTGTTTTTTGTTTCATTGAAGACCAAGTTTTGGTATTCTTTTAGAGCGGTTTTCAATTGAGTGTCAAAAGTAATTAACGAATTACTTTGGTTTTTCACTCAGTGATTGACCTAAAGTTCTCGCGCCACTTTCTCAACCAATCAGAAGTGAAACCAAAACCAATCGTGGCTCGCGTGTGCACATTTTCCCGCCCTTTGTGTCGGCTACGGGTAATTACTTCGAGTTTTGATTGGCCAAAGTAATTACTTTGGTTTGGTTTTACGACACTCATTTGAAAACCGCTCTAACATTACCGCTCAACTGAAAATATCACATTCTCTCATCATCATCACCTCATCCACAACTTTCTCCTCTTCCTCGAGCTCCTCCTCATCATCATCATCTCCATAACAACAACTTAGCTCTAAACAGTCAGCAATTTCAAGACGGAAACAATTGTAAAACTCAAAACTCTTACATTGTGTTGCTAGAAAAGGACCTCGACAATGAGTCGTTCATCGTAGGCGTGAGTGTTGTAGATGTTGAATTACTTTCTGTGCTGTTCTTCAAGACAAAACACTGGCTGTTTATAAGAAAAGAGAGAAAAAATTAATCGATATAAACTCCATCGGAAGTGTTCTACTGCCCCTTAGCCTAACATCAAATAGTTTTCTTTGTTGAGGTAATTTCCACGTGTCGCAACATTCAATTAGAAAATTCTCTTTAAAACATCTTACAACTTAACAAAGCCCCAGAAGTCCCTTGTCCCTCGGCGGAGTAGTCTGCTTGCAGGCGGTAGTTTGTATTCGGTCGCCGTAATTGACGGGTGGAAGTCGGAAGATCTGGGACGAGTGTGAAATACACCACTCATCCCAGGAGCGCTTACCATTTGAATGGAATTGTCGGTACTTTCGGGGAGAATTAAAAAAGAACGGTTCATCCCGGAGGAATGTTTTCGGAAAAAAGGTAATATCTTTCGAGGTATTCCCTATTTCTCGCTTTGACCGGAATTCCCGGACATTTCTGTACCATTTGTCCACAATTACAAGTGCCAAAGAAAATACACCGTTTCATTTGTTTTTCAACCGGAACAACCCGTTTTTGTGGTAAATGATACAGCACATTCGCCTTTTCTTTTTCTAAGTACACAACGCGCAGTACCATCTGTCAAAACATTCTCACCGTAAATTTCATTCAAATAGTAAGCGCGCCAGATCTTCCGACTTTCAGCCGTCCAATATGGCGACCGAAATATAAATTACCGCCTGCAAGCAGGCTATCGGGGGAGCGAGTAACAAGCCTAACTGTTTTGCAATGGAAACATTCTTTCAAACGTTGAAAGGAAAGCGGTTTGTGACGGTCACGGTTCTCGCAAGGATAGAACCATGTTTTTAACTAGTTCTACCGTGGGGCAAAAAATGTCCAATCTTTTATGCAAGTTTATGCAACTGCAGCCCGTTCGAAGCGAAATCGTAGGGAGCTTGCGTTAAGTGTGCGTTTATAATGGTACTGAAACTTGACTTTCGCAAGATACAAAAAAATTAAGGCCAGGGGCCTTTAAATGACAATATGTGTAGTAAAAAAAAAAACCGCTTAAGTATTGCAATTACCAGTTTAATGCTAAAAGCAAAATGCCTTTAAGGTGTTAAATTTTTGTTTGTAGCAAATTAAAATTTATATAAACTGTAAACATGATTCAGTAGATTAATATACTTGAGTAACGGAAACCTGCAATTATGCGGTTTTGTATGCAAATATTAGAAACCACACAGTTTTTGCGTCTGCTTTGCTTGTGAGTTTCTATTTTTTGCAGATCAAGAAAAACTGGAATATTACTACCTTAAAGGCTTCAGTGGATTGGTATACTGATAGCTATGTTGCCGTCAGACGGACTGTGAAATTATTTTCCAGAAAATCAATATCATCCCACTTGATTTGGGAATGACATTTGAATTCGGACCCTTCATTATCCAGCAATTTTTTCCAACTTCAGTAATACCAAAAATTAAATTCTTGCCTATATTTATTAAACGTATTAAAGAGATTAGTCGGCGGTTAAAATTGAAACAATTTGTAAACCGTTATTGTAAGCCGAGTAACAAGAATCTGTTAGAAATTAAGTTGACATTAAATTTTGTAATTCGCAAGTCAAGTCAAACTTGTAAAAAATCAAAATCAACCCTTACCTTAAAATAGCAGAGTTGTAAAGATAGAAGAAAATTCCCAGCAGTGTTGCGAATTCCCGCATTGCGTTTGAGGGTTTCCCTAACTCTATGAATAATACAAAAAAGGATAATTAGACCGCGACGTTTCGTGATGCCCAGATTAATAAATGTCGAGATATTTCATAAGCCGCGGTTAAAGCTTATTATGATTTTTAGCTAGACCTCAAATATCCGATGATATCACAAAAACATACTCTAACAACCATTTAAAAAATCTTATGCTCAGATAATTGCTAGTTTGAAAAAAGTAACTTGTTGAGTATTTGTTTGAAAACCAATCCATGCATGCATTGCGCATCACCCGGTCCACGTACCCGTTTCCCGCCAAATTTGCAGTCTCGACCCCAGAGCTCTTATCTTCCTCAGTCAAGAGAAGAGCCGGCTGGAAAACCTTCTCGTTGGTTTTCGTGAAGAACAATCATGTCATTCATGTCAGCACGAGGAGTGAGCAAGCGCAGTCGGTAAGGTTCAAATAGTCAATTTTTGTCTATAAGAACCCTACGGCGCATGTTCTCCTAAATAGAGTTTCCCAGAGCCTTGGGTCGATCCGAGGCTCTGGTGGCGAGAATGTGCAAATTAGATGATTCCCAAAAATAACTGTAGATTCTTGAACAATGCATACAATGAACAATAATGATAATAATTATTTACTCGATAGATTAGCATTCAATTGACAAAAGAATAATTCAAAAGTTTAAAATATATATATAATTCAAGCCATTCCACAGGGAATCAAATTATCCCAGAATTACTTTGTTAATTAATTCATGTACAGGTACTTATTCAGAAACTTGAATTTTTAAAGTTAACTGAAACATCAATCACTGCAGCAACGAGAAGATTCAGTTCATATTCATTTCTACCGTAGCATTACTATCTAATTCACAAAGTAAACAATCTATCAAAACAATTCGTGTCCAGTCGTAGTATTTCAAGAAAAACGTTATCCACCTTTTAGAACAAATACTCTTTAACCTTCTTCGAGAGCTGGGTATAGGACGTTTTCAACCGATCTCTAGAGACACCAATAACAATAGAGAAATGTACGACCTCTGGTGGACGAACAAAAGAGGCTAATGAGAGATCTTTCACGTTTTTTGTCCACCAACATGGCGGCAAAGACGTCACTGAAAACCTCCTATTAGGTCTTATATTCGCAGACTCATACACCTTATTCCAAAAAGGCCATGATTTTAGTCAGTATTCTTTTGCTTGCTTGCAAATTAGCCCTTGTTCCCTTGCCTTGTTGGTGTGGATGAATACTTTTCTGAAAATATGTTTGATAAATTTTCAACTTTTGTCTCCAAAGCGGCGCAGGATGTATGTTGAAGTGTAAAATAGCTCAACCGACGTGTGGCATAATTTATGTGAAAATAAAATGGTTGGAAATGCCAAACCTTCATAAGGTAATAAGGTGCTGGATGAAAGCTGTCTTCAAGTACCTTACGTAGCCAATCCTGTGGCCACTGAAGCTTACGCTTTCTTTGAATTACAATGGAAGGCTGCCGATTCTGTCAAATAATTTCTCATAACAAACACGAAATGCGTTTGGTTTCGACAAGCAAAACTTTGGTGTAAATATGTCAATAAGAAAATCAGAATTGTAAGACTCATTGTGCAATATGATGTTTTTCTCCTCTTTAATTGTGTTTTGAAATGTTTTTTTTCAACATTCTGGCGAATGTAATAAAACTGCAAACTGACCTTTCAAGATTACCGGTGGCATGTCTGCACTGAGTCTACCTTGCAGGAGTAACGCGATTGGGTCAACTCTCCCAGACAGGCAAAACACCGCACTGTATTCCCTTATATAATCAAGCCATTGAATTCTCACAAATAAATCTTTCGAATTGTCTGACTAATATATTGTCAAAATTAAAAATAAATCCTAGTGGAGCGCTTTTCTCCAAACATACGTTTGTTTGATCAAACGATAATAAAAGAAAGAATGTGGCTTCGAAACTAAATAAATTTAGATCTTATAAGCAATTACAAATAAACGCACTTATGTTAGGTTTTGAATCAGTTCCAAATTCCTGCTGCGGTAATGCAATTCATCTTTTTTAAACGTCGCACACACGCACTGTCCTCGGAAAATATTCTTGAAAACCGTATTTCACGACTAGATCACCATATTTTAAACAAAGTTTGGAGCTGTAGGAAAGTGCTTAGCAATATCGACAGGAAAGAATGGACGATTTATCAAAGAATTACAATGATCACAAAACTCTCCATCATCACCTGTCTATGCGGGTACACCTCGGTTCATTCTTTCAAGCTAAAACGTCTGCTATAACTACTCGTTTTGACCTTTCGCGAAGCGTGATTTTAAAATTCTGCCCATTCTAGGCGTTACATGTATTTAATAAACTCGCATTCACCCGGCGCTATCCACGATTTGTGGAATAATATTACTTATTAAATTCTCATCCTCGGATAATGCATTTCGCGTGATCGGATTGGTTCACTCAATCTCGGTTATCAGCTCATATACCTTAGTTTGACCTTATATGGTAAATGATTGCGTTAAGCGTTACTAAACTAAAACTTTTTTCGCCGGAAAGCGAAATTTCTTTTTGAATAAAGCCAAAAAGAAAAAAAAACCTTTTTTGCGGAAAGTTTGGATCAATTCCGACGTTTAGAAGTACACGAAAAGGAAAGAAATGTTTATGTGATGAGCGTACGTCTGTCCGACTACAAGGTATTACATAACATCGCATCTTCATCAAGTTTTCTCGATTTCGCTCGGATTTTCTCGCTTTTTTCGCTCGTATTTCGCACTTCCAAATTTTTGGAGTTTAAGGAATTTAAAACAATTATTCCATTCGCGCTTGTTGGATATGAGACTGGTTATAGCCAACTTGGCGCTAAGCGCCTCGTTGGCTATTTACAATCTCATATCCAACGCGCTCTCATGGAATAATTGTTAAATATTTGCAAGAAGAATTAAGACGAAGACTGTTTGGTTCTTGAAGCGTTAAAATAAATTTGGTAAATTATTGTTAAAGTTTAAATAAAGAAATGTGCATGAGAGGACGTTAATCAGCTCAAAAACTGAGATATCAGAATCGTTCCTTGAACACCGTAATTGAAATGCGGTTTTCGTAGCCAATAATAAAATGGTGAGGTAAGTAATAAATGAAACTAACCGTTAATTCCCCGTTGAGTCGAAAAAAGGCATTTTTCAGCCACATCTACACACCATATCTTCGAAAAAGACGGTACGGGTGGTCTGCCAAAGACCGAAGAATTTTCAGCGAGTTAGAATACCGTCTCTGTCAATGCCGCATATGACAATTTGATTTCCAACTTTAATTGCTGCCCCAAAATAGATGTAAACTAAATTATTTTATACAACCTGCGCTGTTCCATTGCATGTTTTATTATTCGCGCCATGTCGTGATCAATAACTTGCCGTTCGAGTATGGTAGATATTTAATTTTCACGCGCAGTGAAAAACAATCAATTATATGGAACATACACAACGGAAGCTTGCGTTGAATTTACCAGTTAAATATAATAGTGCACCAAAGACTTACGGCCAGTGGCGGAGTGCTCAATGAAAACGCTGTATGTATCCTTGGTGATTTAATAAAGATTAGTTGCCCTCGGACTGAACAATTTGTAAACAAATTTTTACTGGTAATTAAACACTTAAAATTGAAGAGTTTAATCAGTTGAGATATGGGATGTAAAAGTTCAGCTTTTGGTCAACAATTATAACTTTTGAACTTTATGAGAGCGAACAATAATAGCTTTGTACTAAGCCTTATCATTTTATGATGCCATGATGTAATTAAAAACGGCAGGATATAAATGGCAAAGCACTCTTTCTTTTCCTAAACAGTGCTTAAAGTTTTCAGAAAGGTGAATCATTCCCATAAGTCAGATTTTGTCTT
>BLFO01000144.1:408618-411118 GCA_014634245.1 Montipora cactus | reverse complement strand
CCCTGGTAAGTGGTATCTTTGTGTATAGAGCCTTCTGCGCGTATTTTCTTAGGATCGAGAGGGTAGTGGAACTGCGTAGATTTCTCTGGTGGACACAGTAGAATCATTAACTTACTGCAATGGCGTGGAAAGTTATGTAAGGCGAATGGCGTTTTACTGTGATCCTTAAACAAAATATACCCTTATGGAGCTCAATAATGGAAAGTCAGTTGGATAAACTACGCAGGTGGTGAAAACCAACACCTGGAATCTCAAAAGCGACGAGTAATGGACTTCGACAACAATCTGTCGCCCGTCGAGCAGAAATCAAAGTGAGCTGCATTTCTAAAATAATATTTACCAAGTGTGCTGTTATGTAGAACACTGAAACCAAATGGAAAATTCTCTGGTAACTTATGGGTTCGACAAAGACAGAGAACGAATCGAACACCTTATTAAAGTGGATCTGTGATCAACTCTGCACAGTCTTCAGGTAAAAAAATTGGAAATGTGACAGCCAAGAATTATTTGAAAGAAGGCTTGTCGTCTATTTTGTGCTTCATTATTCAAGGAAAAGGTTCTTCATGAAAACGGTTTGATCCTGAAATTTTAGTTTGTTGTAATATTGCGCATATTTGACACGATTGAGTTTTTTCTCTTCACGCACGCAATAATAGCAAATATGTTGTTTGTTTCAAAAAATTGTTCGCTGGAAAAGGTGGCCTTTATGAATTCATCATGTTTTCTGATATGTGTGCTGGATAGTTTTTATGGCAATAGTAAAGCATTTTCTTGTTATTCAAGGAAAATATTCTTCAGTTAACCCTTTAAGCCCCGAGGGGTTCCCCATTGACGAGTAAAATCGTCTGGCGTTAGACAGAGTAAAATCTATAAGTGCCGTTTGGCACTATCGGGGCTGAAAGGGTTAAGGGTTTGAACCTGAAGTACATGGTAATTTGACACGATTGAGTTTCTTGTCTTCACGCACGCAATGAAATAGGAAGAGGTTTTCGCCTCTAAGAGGAAATATGTTGTTTGTTTCAAAAAATTGTTCGCTGGAAAAGGTGGCCTTTATGAATTCATCATGTTTTACAATATGCGAGCTTAACTGGATAGTTTTTATGGCAATAGTATAGCATTTTCGTGTCAAAATGAGGTTAGCGTTTTTGTGTTGTGCTAACTTAATTAAATATAAATAGACCATTCTGCCTCGTAAGTTTGTTATTCTCGTTAACCAGCAATGGAAAGACATTGCAACGCGAATGGCGTTTTAGTGCATCTTATGTTGTTTGTTTCAATAAAATGTTTCGCTGGAAAAGGATTCTGTGATATTTTCTGCCTTTGTGAATTATAATATCATGTTGTGTATTGAATTTTCGAGCTTAAGGTTGAAACGTGATACGGGAGGATATCTTTAGTATAACTCTGTAAGTAGGAAAGGTTTCATGAAAATAAACAGGTCTGTTGGAAGCGTGCTTGAGTTTCAACAAAATGAGCCCCAAAATCAGCAAAAAATTGTGACGCCGGTGGATAATAAAGTAGCTGCTATTTCCAAAATGATGGAATTACCTGATGATAAATAACCTCGTCTTGGAGAGTAAATTTTTGACTTTGCAGAAACAATGGTGGGCGATTGCTATCTTTGTTTTGAATTCGCTTATTTATGGTCAAACTTTATAACACTTGACAGAAAAAGAAACTTACGAAAACCCGGTATCTTGCCATCATTTGACACAGATGCTTCACTGTTTGGCAAGTAAACATGCCGCCGTAACTTACTAGTAATCACGGCGCCCGCTGAATTCCGGCGATGTCACTTCCGATTTTGCGATTTATTTGTGCAGCCAAAACGTACAATAACAAAATTGAACGGAGCAAAAATCTCCCAAATGTTTGTCGCTGATCGTAACTGTTTATATTCTATATTCACGGTTCAAAATAAATGTTGTTTTCATGTCGTAAATATGTTATTCTCGAGCGACCGTCCTGGAAACTTCCTTCTGCTCTTTCTCAAAACTGTGTATCAATATTTATGTACTTTTGCATCAATATTTGTTTTTGCATAAAGCAAGCTAACAAAATCTGTACCTTGCTAAGTTCGCATTTGTTAGCGTTTATAGTATTTTCGGTCCAATGCTTCTGTTTTACAAAGGCGTATATGTTTTTGGTCACCCATCCAGACACTAATCCCGCCGGAGAGGGATAAACTTTAGTAAACTTTAGTATTACAAAGCTGTCAGATGCTCAGAGGGCACGCTTAAACTTGTGGTGAAAAGAGGTTTATCAATTTGTCAGCCCAGAAGCCAATGTTTCTCACTTCCCTTTATTTTCTTCAATCTTTCTGGGTTCAGTACTTTGCTAGTAACCACATGTCTTCTCAGGCTATTTACCCAAGGCTTCTACCATGGCACTACAATGATAGACAATACCAAAACAATATCGTGCATTGTTAGAGCTACATATTACGCAAGGACAGTTTTTTTTCGTCGTACGAACGTGTGAGAACCTGTGAGCCAAAGGG
>BLFO01000144.1:392297-395731 GCA_014634245.1 Montipora cactus | reverse complement strand
TTACTAGCAAATTCCGAGGGGGAGGGGTGGTCTTCACAACTGCGTAGCCGCGTAGCCGCGTAGCCATTCCATTCCCTTTCAGTGATTTGTTGAAATGTTTGGTTGTTAGTTGGTAACGCTTACATAAGAAACAAGAGTTATATAGGGTGTTGTCTGTTTGTAGAATTATATAGCATGTTACATGTTTATATTTATCACTGTTTTTACATAGGGCCTCGTCCACAGCTGCTAATAATGATCCCAGCAGCGTTAGGAATAAAGATATATTAAAACTTCCTCGGATGACGCAGTTTATTACCTAAACAAATTTTTGATGATCCTTTGTTAATTAACTTTATCCACTTCAGTGAATTGTTGAAATGTTTGGTTGTTAGTTGGTAACGCTTACATAAGAAACAAGAGTTTCACCGCACTATTAATAAAAAAGGATTTATTTAAGTTCCCCATAGAATATCGTTGCTGAAGAGTAATTAGGCTTAAGATAGATTAAGTACGCCTAAGCTTTGTATTTAGAATGTTTAGTTTAGAGTAAAGTTTGGTAACCGACTTATTGTATTGTTTAACTTTGTTTCTTGCCGATTAATAATAAAGCAATTGAGTTTTTTTATATAAAAGATATATGACCATAATCCACTCGAGAACCGCCATGTTTACAACAGAGCATTTTAGGCGTCCCAGTCTGCTTGAAACCATCTCTCACCTCTGTCTCGAGAAGACCAGACAGGCGCGCTTCTTACCTTACGAGTTCATGCCTGTAGAATCTGTTCAACTGAAATGTCAATTTCTTGTAAAAACCAGCATCTTCATTTTTTTTCTTTTTTGGGTAGGCTACGCAACGGAGATCCAGACCATTTACACATGCGCGGATGGAATGTTTGAACGAGAGAGAAAAACGCAGTACCTCCAGACGTTTTTGTGGAGCGTCGTACCAAACGAGTCATCCCGGGATTTCGGCCCGTGCGATCGCTTTTGGACGCAGTTGGCCCTTCGCTGCTTTCTGCTACCGACCTTGCCTCCCGGTACGGCATTGAGGGAGAGATATGTCGGCCCCTAAACCATATGTGACAAATCCCACGCCTACTCACAGCTCTAAACCGCCCTTGTCAATTTAACGTAAGAATTCGATGGCTTATATCTTCAAGTGAAAAGTCATTTTATCTGTCATATGGTAAGCATTGAAGTTGCAGATTACAAAGTGTGCGCATGCGCTCTGCGAAAGGTAACATACATACATGCTTGCAAAAACTTAATTTCATTTGGAATTTCAGAATAACTACAAGAGCTAATATCTTCAAGACATTACATTTACAGCTAAAATACATAGCACATACGGGTATATAACTAAATACACAATACTTAAAGATATATTCATTAACAACAAAAGCCGCTGTACAAAATGCGACCCTCGATTTTCTTTTAAAACCAGTAAACTTAGTGGTACGGATAAAATCAGGTAGCGCATTTCGCAACTCAGCTGATGCGTTAGAAAAGAACTGAGACCATAACTGGTTGTTTTAGGTTTGAGGACAGAATGTAATTTCTGCGAAGATCATGCATAAGAAGATTTTCTGAATGCATAAAGATGTAGAGTTTGACCTAAGTGGTATGAGGACAAGTAAATTGCAAATATAAATCTCAGTATTTTCTTATTTACGTTATACCCTTTGCTTGACAAGAAATTACGAAAAACCAGTTTTTTGCTACGAGGATAACAGCGAAAAAAAGCACTACTTTGTTGCGAGTTTTCTAGAGTAAAAGGTTGTTCAGAAATCAAAAGTCTACGTTAACACCACACACCAGGGTTACTCCTTCACGGTATCTGGCTAGAGATCTTCTCCTGACTACTTTTTCCTTCGGCCGCGCTTTAGCCATTCGATGAGGGCCAGTCTCGTGCTTCTCAAGTTGCCTCCTTCATGGCCAAAAAGAATTCTGGGTAATTCTGCTATTCCATGACAAGGGAAGCCCCCCGATTCTCATTTCATTGATTTGTTATAAGTGTCGGCTCACCCAGTCTTACCAGCAAAACACAGCACTGATTGAAAATTTTAGCTTCCAAAACTTGCCCAAATTGTATTGGTAGGTGCTGGATTTCGTCCACAGAAAGGCCAGAGAGACAGCTTCACTGGTGAACCGCCATGTTTTCAACAGAGCATTTTAGGCGTCCCAGTCTGCATGAAACCATCTCTCACCTCTGTCTCGAGAAGACCAGACACGCGCGCTTCTTACCTTACGAGTTCATGCCTGTAGAATCTGTTCAACTGAAATGTCAATTCCTTGTAAAAACCAGCATCTTCATTTTTTTTCTTTTTTGGTAGGCTACGTAACGGAGAGCCAGACCATTTACGCATGCGCGGATGGAATGTTTGAACAAGAGAGAAAAACGCAGTAGCTCGAGACACCGGCGCTGGAGCGTCGTACCAAACGAGTCATCCCGGGATTTCGGCCCGTGCGATCGCTTTTGGACGCAGTTGGCCCTTCGCTCCTTTCTGCTACCGACCTTCCTCCTGGTACGGCATTGAGGGAGAGATATGTCGGCCCCTAAACCATATGTGACAAACCAACGCCTACTCACAGCTCCAAACCGCCCTTGTCAATTTAACGTAAGAATTCGATGGCTTATATATTCAAGTGAAAAGTCATTTTATCTGTCATATGGTAAGCATTGAAGTTGCAGGTTACAAAGTGTGCGCATGCGCTCTGCGAAAGGTAACATACATACATGCATGCTTGCAAAAACTTTATTTCATTTGGAATTTCAGAATAACTACAAGAGTTAATATGTTCGAGACATTACATTTACAGCTAAAATACATAGCACATACAGGTATATAACTAAATACACAATACTTAAAGATATATTAATTAACAAGAAAAGCCGCTGTACAAAATGCGACCCTCGATTTTCTTTTAACCCTTTAAGACCCGAGGGGTTCCCCATTGACGAGTAAAATCGTCTGGCGTTAGACAGAGTAAAATCTATAAGTGCCATTTGGCACTATCGGGGCTGAAAGGGTTAAACGGGGACATAGTTTTTTCACGCTGTTAGCTTAACCCTTTAAGACCCGAGGGGTTCCCCATTGACGAGTAAAATCGTCTGGCGTTAGACAGAGTAAAATCTATAAGTGCCATTTGGCACTATCGGGGCTGAAAGGGTTAAAACCAGTAAACTCAGTGGTACGGATAAAATCAGGTAGCGCATTTCGCAACTCAGCTGATGCGTTATAATTATAACCCGGCAACTGGTGTTTCTATGAGGTGAAGTACCTCTTTTGCCAAAATGTAAATAAGCCATTGTTTTGGATCGTTCTCTTTAGCATCTACCAACTTACAAAAAATATCTCTGACAGCATCCCTGCATTGCTCAAACTGCTCATATCTATTTTTTGTTTGTTCGATCCACCTCTTTTTTGCTTCTGGGTCCACGTAAAATCCAT
>BLFO01000144.1:374797-384797 GCA_014634245.1 Montipora cactus | reverse complement strand
GAGCTAGCCTGCGAATGCAGATTTATGGAAATACATCCATGTTTGCAGGCTAGCGAGGAGCATGCACCAGGAATGTTTGAAGATATTTTGATGCTAAATTTAACAATGAAAAGAGAGCCCCCTCACAAAAAAGAAGAAAGCGTCAAAAGTCAAGGGTTGTAGCAGTTCTGCAGAACTTGAGTTTCTTTCGAAACCAGGTAATTAACTAAAAATGTTCAAACATTTAAACAAAGGAAGTTCTGTGATGCATTTATTCAACGAATACTATATTACTCAACGAATAGGAAACCCAAATTAATTTAACCCATTGGCTCCCAGGGGTTCCCCATTGATGAGTAAAATCGTCTGGCGTTAGACAGAGTGAAATACTCTGGCATTAGACAGAGTAAGATACTAAGTCTGGCCAGCTTAGGCCGGTTTAGGCATCAAAGTGTTAAAGTTTGGTGGAGCTTTCTACAATTCCCTTATGGCTGGACAAGTGATGTGGTATCTTGTTTACCCAAATTCATTGCATAACTACTAAACTGACCTTGCCAAAAAAAAACCAAATGGAAATTGGTAAAATACTAAGGGAAGCAACTGAGGCATACATTCCAAAATATACTACACAACAATAAAAATTGAATAACATTCCGTTACAAGTATATGTAATGCAAGGGATAAGCATGTGTTAACCAGGTTACTGAGAAAGTTACAGTCAAAACAGCTCAAGCGTTCCTCTGATGAGCAGATTCATGAGTTCATTATTGCAAATTTTATATTGGTAACCATTTGAATAATCTGTTTGTCGAATGAATAGTGCAAAATTCAACTCAATCCTCAGTTGAAAACTCAAATTTTGATAGGAATATTGCTGGCTTCCGGTGCCAGGCTGCCGTAAGAATTTCACAGGTTTACTGATTTGCGTAATCTTCCAAACAACTGTCATTTCACTCTAGCAACATTACCATTTTGTAATCTTACCAGTATCCTCAAACTTGAGACACCATGTTTTTGAATTAAAGATTGGATAGAGAAATTAATTTTAAAATAAAGGCAAATCACGCTTGTTACAACCTTGGCAGACTGTGCAAATTGCTACACCTGTCAAATTCTCACACTCGCCTGGCACCGGAAGTGAGCAATAATCCAATTAAAATTCAAATTTTGACCTGAGGTTTGATTGAGTTTTGCATCACTCATCCGAAAACCAGATTGTTGAAATGATTCCTGAAATCAAATCTGCAATAATGAACTCATTAATCCGCTCGTCAGAGGAACGCTTGAGCTGGTTTGACTGTAAAGTGAAGGGATTGTGTGCATGTTGTTGTATATCAGTTAATCTTCTAATCTTGTATATGGGGGAAATTGTGATGTTGAATATATTTTTACATAATGTTATTGGCTGCTCTATGGGGGGGAAAAAAACATTTATCATGCTCATTGAAGACGACATCCACTTCATCCATGCACAACAACACCCATGTACCACAACTACTGCCTGGCACATGTGCACTGGTCTCATGGACATACAGCCATCTGTTTCAGCCATCACATGACCAGCAGAATGTCAAAAATTCCATTGTGTTGTCCCTGTCGTGTCCAAAACTGGTACAATCAAACAGTATAGAGGAGTGTCAATTGAAGCTATACTGAAGCACTTAAATTAAGATCCACATTAACCAATTTTTGAATTAACATAGTTACATGGCCACATCGTCCCCAGAGTACAAAACAATTAAAATGACTGATACCAAGAAAAGTGCGAAAATCTGAGGTATAAAAAAGAGAAAGCAACAATATGAATAACCACATAATTTAATGATATGAAAATATCGTTTATTCTCATATACTTTAGCTACAGTGTAGAAGATAGTCAACGTGCACGTTTAATGGTAAATGTCCAAATTATCGAGTACTGCAATAAAATGCTTAGATAGGTGAAGTCCTACAGAAACATGCAGAATGTGGCAGTAGTAAACAATGACATACATGTGCCTCAATTTTTATTTCTACAAATTACACCGACTGTAAGCTGTCGATCTACAACATGATAAATTTCGACTCAGGCACATGTACAGTAGAATTTTTCATAAATGCTCATGCATTCCGCAGAAACACAACCGTGAACGCCATTGAACGCCATGTACAATCTCGTTCCCAGAGTCTTCGTTCCCCTTGACCAGCGGGTCGGGTTACGAGAGACTCTGGGATAATCCGTATCTTGTCGAGATCTTGTCGTCTATCTTGTCGACAGAGGACAGAGCGCAAAAACCGCTAGACATGCGCACTAGAATCACACTTGTGTTGCCGCCATTCCATTTCAAAATGGCGGACGACAAATCAAAATTCACCAGGGCATTGTGGAGGCTGTCACGCCGCTGGCGTTCCTCTGAGAAAATTTGCAAAAAGATGATCTGAATCTGCCATCATTCAATGATGCTTCAGAGCCGTCAGGGAAGAGATCGGACCAAAACCAGTTCGCCTAAAGCAATAGAGTTCTTGACCAGCTTCGAAGCTTCACTTTACGTTTGTTGTTTAGAGTTTTGCGTTTCTTAAGGTTGTCGGTTACTCTTTAAGCTCAGAACAGAGATATGTTGGAGGTAAATTATTTTCGCGAAACATATCAAATATGACTTTTTTTTCGTTGATATGAAAATTTTTGAGAGGTGTTTAAAGATGGAATTCCGATTTCGTACACCAAGAGAGACTTTTTCAAATCGAAGTTTGAAGAGAAGCAGGTTTTTTTACCGCTAGTGTTCGTCTTCACAGTTGTAACTGGTTTTACACAGAAAAGCGAAGTCCAGTGCCTTATACTTTCACGCCACTCGATATAGTTTGTGAGGTTTTGGGGTCGTAAGTTGTCCTGAAATGCATATAGCGTACATGTATGTTTTTAACTTCGAGTTAATATCTTGTCGACATTGTTCATACAATGTAAGTTTTCTCGCTTTATAAGCCAAGGCGACAGAGCGGCTGCCTGTTATATTAAACAGCGGCAAATATTGACAACAAACCCTGTTATTTTCTTCCCTTTAACAACGTTCATTGCTATGTTTTGTGTAACTAAAAATAAAATATGTCAACTGTCACATCTGACTACCGGGGGATTGTGTGCTTTTTCAAGTTTATGGGACTCTTTGCAAAGGGCGAGTTAAGTTTATTCAACAAAGTAAGCTGCTTTTTCCGTTTAGAGACTGAAAATGTCAGCAAAGGTGCTCTAGTTCAATGTGCAAAGCGCTTTTTAGGCTTTTGATGCCAGCAAAACAGTTCACCACACTAGAAAATTTTTATTCACTTGCTACTGGCTCACAAAGACTACAGAATTTGCCACATAGATGAATACATTTCACCACTGAAGGTGAGTGATGCAATAACATTACAATAGTTGCAATAATAATCTGCCCTGAATTGAATTTCCCCTACCCCTCAATATAGATTCTACGCCCCCTTCTTTGTCAGTGCCAAAAATCTGCCAAGAGAACTGAAGCACTAAGTTACACAGAATTAGTCAGACAGGTAGAAAACCCTCAAGGATCAAAAGCAGGAGCTGGATATTAAGCAGAAAAAATCGAGAACAAAAACAAAAACTTTCACTCAGAAACATGAAGTTAAGTATTTGGGTTTAGCTCATAAAGACAATGACATGCCAATGCCTTTGCAGTACTAGGAATTTCTCAAATTGCTTTTGGCCTATTATAAGACCTGTAGGTAAAACCACACCAAAAAGTTAGCTCACTATAATAAGGTAAAACAGATATCATTTTCATAATGGTTATGCTTTACAATGTAGCTTTGTCACCAAACACCCAAGGTCAATAATTTTGCTATTATCCCAACAGTAAACACTTAATGACTGGTCCCGAGGAAAACAGTTCATTTTGTTTCCCTGAAAATTTCAATGTTCCCCTGAGGAGCAGACGAGGGAAACAAAATGAACTGTTTCCTGAGAGACCAGTCATTAAGTGATTTGTTATATAGCACAAATAGGAAAACGTGCAATGGGAACAGCAACGGTGGTCGTCGGTCAATATTTGCGGGCAACAGTGCACTGTTACCCTCTGACGTCATAGATTTTGCACTGTTGCCCGCTCAGAGACTTTTGAACGACAAAAGTGTTTTTGTTAGATGTCATGTGACCTTGAAGTAACCAATGAGAGCATGCGCTGCTGGGGGCAAAAACAGTTATATAACAAAAATAATTATTATTCAACATAACACACTTTTGCTGGAAAAACAAGATCAGCAACACAAATCAAATGTTGAATTGAGAGAAGAAAATGTCATGCTTCACAAAAAAGGACAAAGTTATAGAGACAACACAGTTTTCAAGAAAAATATTGGACTGACATAAAAATTAATACCATGCACATGTAACCCTGTGAAAAAGCACCCCAAATGCCTAAATTTCCAATATAGGTTTTAGTCAGAACAAACTTTTCCTTATCACGGACTAAATTCTTATGGTTGTTAATTTTCTTTCTAGTGCAAATACTATTGAACAAAACAAAATAGTGTATTGTAATAATCAACTGATGTATGTTTAGTATTTTGTCCTTTCATTTTCCCGAATTTGTTCTCCACCTATATATATCTGTTTGGGTCAAGTTAGCAGAAAGTTGGGGAATCCACTCAAAAGAGACACTTGTAATACCACTGGCAGTACTAAATCCTAACATTACTCAACAACAATGACAATATTATTTGTGTTCCTTTAATATATGTTTTACAACTAAAGGAGACACTGCATTTAGCTCTCTTGTGCACCATACAATTTCACAAGTCACTAGTCAACCACTAAACAAAAGGAGGAAAGAACTTATATGATCCAGACAAAATGGGAAATTTTGGTGGTGAACATTCTCAATACCTGTTTGAGAATATCTTCCATGCCACAATGTATTTACAATAATGAAAAGGGTTTTCCGTGAACCAAGAAAGCTAATCTGCATAGAGTAAAAGTAGGTTGCTGTACTACTGCACAACTTCAGCTTCTTCATAAATCAGGTATGGCTACCATTTCCTACAAACAAAAACAATGATAAAACCATTACACAGAAAGTGAATAATGACACAGTAAGCACAAGGGGAAAGATAATACCTTACATTATGAAATTTTGAACCACGGATACTGTGTTTTTCGCTTTCTGATTGGTTCACTCACTCTCAGTTAACAGCTGAGATACAGTATGACATAATATGGAAACTGATTGCGCCAAGTGTTACCATGCTGGAAACTGATTGCCTTTTAATATGTCCAAGTGTTAAAGTGGTACTACGACCAAAAAACCAATTCTTTTTTTTCTTTGGATTTCGAAACTATGTTAACTAAACACTAACTGACCCAAGTTTTAAGTTCTGATTTTAAAGATAGAGAGACCTGTTTATTTTAACTGGAATTTTCTTATTTATTGGTCCGCCATTACTAACTTTAAAATCTCGAGAGAGCTGGGTCGAGGAGAAAATGACGTCAAAGACTCACTAGTTTAAGAATGCAATGCGTGTGTACGGGGCCGAATTAATATGCAGCACGGGAGTTTCGGGCTTTCAGACATTTAAACCCGTGTTTTGCATATGTAATAAATTGCGTTTACACGCTGAAATTTTAAGCTAGTGAGTAAATGACGTCATTTTCTCTAGATCCAACCCTCTGAGGTCCAATCGGCCAGTTTTGAACGTGAGTAATGGCGGACCGTGAAATCCAAAACCTACACTCAAAATAAACAGCCTTTGGATAAAACTCAAAGCTCAAAATTTTGCCAGTTAGGTGTTAAGCAAACACGCTTTCAAAATCTGAGGAAAAAAAGGAAATGATTTTTTGATCATAGTACCACTTTAAGAATCAAATGAAAATTTAATAAAACAATAATCAATGGATATGATTGAGTTGTTGATCTCATATCAACATGCACTCATGGAATTATAATATTATTGTTCATTATTGTCTTGTGCTATAGGAATTATATGCTTATTAGTATAATTACTGAAAGTTCTCTGCACTGATTGCTTGTCATTGAGATGATTATTATTACGTGATAATCACCGAAGCCGTTTTTTCAAAATAGCCACAAGCTGTTTTGTTCAGGTGACAGACGAATAAATTATTATTATTATTATTATTATTATTATTATTATTATTATTATTATTATTATATAATGTACCTGAAGTGTTTGCATGCTTCCAAAGCTTTGCTGCACATGTGTTTTTGTAGCCGTTTTGCAAACTTATAAATATGAAAAAGTTGACCAACATGGTTACTCTGTTACAGTAATGTACTTTTCTGGGCTGTTCCACAACTGATCAGGACAATATTGCCAAACACTGAGTGGAAGACGCTTTGATGCAGATTTCCTGGAATGGTTTCTGCAAAAATATTTGCGAGGAACAGCAACAAAAACCTCGCACAGATCGATGGCATTTAACAGTCAAGGTTACGTGACGTGGAAATTGTAAATCCCAGGTGTTAAGAAAATTCAACTTTGTGGCTGAAGTTCACTCACAGTTCATCTGCAGCAAGAAACCCAGTGGACGATTTAATACGATCAAAGTTGTATGACCGCGTTACAGTCTTCAATAACAACGGCCAGCCAAACTTATTTTCAAAAGCAAAAACCTTTCGTCCATCAAGACCAAGTTGCTCCTGTAGTTCCCGAGAACAAAGAAGAATTTCGTTGCCAGTTCGCTGGTTTCTGTAAGATTTTTAAATAATCTGAGGGCAGACCAACACCCCATGTCAAGAAAATTCACAGCAGCCAAAACCAACAAAATGATACAAGAGGACGCATTGCTACTTGACATGAAGACTTGCGAAGTAATCAATCGTGTGTCCTCGACCGTTGATTTGGAATCGCTGAGTGTTCTCTCCGACCTTGAAAAAAAAATTCCTCTGGCACCCAGGGTATGAGTTGTCTAACTTTCCACAAAATTTGACAAATGCTAGAGTGTTATTCTCCACTTCGATCGATCACTGTCTCGATCATTGTCCCGGTCACTTCGAATCTTTAGAGTTCGCGCAGGCGCAGTTACGCGAACAAAGCCATTTTACGTCATTATTCTCTAGCCAATCAGCGGTTTTTGCACTCTGTCTATCTTGTCATGAACACCATTGCGCAGGCGTAACGCCAAAATGGCGAAGAGAGTGGAGGATTTGTTTCACGATGGCATGCAATTTTCTTTAGCAAAATTAGGATATCCCAACCTAGAACTGAAAAAGGAACAATATGACGTGTTGGAGCGATATGTGTGGACAAAAATCTGTGCTGAATATGTTACCAACGGGCTGTGTTGTCAAGTGTTGCCTGGGATTTTCGATTAGGATTTGTGTAACGTGGAAATGTAAAGCAGATTGTGTCGCTGCTGAATGCACTGATCCGGGATTAGTTTCAAATGTTAAAAGACTGTCTTTGTTTTGTATTGTGGAAGATGAAAGAGAGCGAAGCACCAGACTCTAACACGAGATTCTTTCCAAAAGAATAAATCATTCTTTTAATCATAAAACTATGTCTTCGTTGAAGGATCTTTCACGTTAGATTCTTCGTCACCAAAGAAGGTTTAGGATTCTTTTCAAAAGAAGATGAGTTCTTTGGGTAAGAGTTTCCTTGCTGTTCTAAAGAAGTAGACGTTTTGAGGGAAGTATCATTTTGCTGCTTTTCATTGTTTTGTATACACAGAAAGTGACTGTTCTCCACCAAATAATGAGAATTCTTGAATAGAGATGTATACTTCTAGTTGGATAAACTTGTTGATTTTTTGAAAATTATTCTTCCATGAACATATAATGTGCTTTCCAAATTTAGGAAATATATATACATTGTACATACATACACAAGGCACTACATACAAGCCATAATCACAAAAACAACTCTGTAAAATTTCACTGAGATAATTAATGTTGCAGAACAAATACAAATTTCTGAAACTTAAATGCCTAAAAACACGAATGATTTCGAAAAATCTATGCAGCATGAAAAAATCAGCCAAACTATTTAGCGAATGAGATAAATCCCAAGAAATGAAAACAGCTTGTAAGTACAAACTAACATGCAAAAGAAATTCTCTTGAGGGGATGGTGTAGATCTTAAAGTGAGTGAAATTAAATAAATGAAAAGTGTTACACAAAAACAATTTTTGTAATTAAAATATCACTGTCCATTTTCCTTACATCACTTCTATCCCAACAAAAAAAAATTTCCTGATCTGGAACTAATTCAAAGCACACACCCAAAAAACCAGCATTAAACAGGGCTGTCATTAAATTTTCACCTGCAATATATCAAAAACTGATTCTAGTTTTCATTTCCTTCCCAATGTGAGCTCAGGGTTAACAGCTGGTACAGGTGAATGTCCTTTCTGGCAGCCCTGTGAAAACTTTCCAGTGTGACAATTTAATTGACCACATTAGTAATAGTACAAATGACTAAATAACATAACATGGTTTGACATGGTATGAGTTATCCCAGAGTCTCTCGTAACCCGACCCGCTGGTCAAGGGGAACAAAGACTCTGGGAACGAGATTGCGCCATGTAAAGATCATGAATTCTAAACTGAACGCATGCGCATTTCATGAGAGGGGCAATTTTTACGTCATAACCTCTCGACCAATCAGCCGTTTTTAAGCCCTGCGACGTGAAGGGCTTTTTGTTCCGACGGAATTCATTGCTGTTGTTGCGGCTTTGTTGATTTGGTGGAGAGCTAATAATGTCAAAAGCAAGATACAAGAATCGTAACTGTTTTTGTAAATGGCCAAATTTTAAATTTATTGACTGTCTTGTCTTTATTTAATAAAGTAGAATTCAAAATTAAAGTTATTGTGCTGACCTTTGTTAATGTAATAACTGGCCTTATGAAGCTTACAGAAAGTTAACTTTCCAAAGATGGAACTTTTGAGGGGCTTTGGGAGTGTCCCAGAAAAATATAATGTTCACAGCACTTGGAACAATGCCCAGAAGCTGATCACTAACTCTTTGGGTCCTGGGCAATGTAATTTTCTGGTCGTGGTTGTCTACCAGGAAGGGTTTTCATTAAGTCAGCTGATGAATATCTTAAGTAATATGATTTGTACATTGTTCAGTTGTGCAATGAAGTTTCGATTGAAAGGGCCAGAGATTATGTGGGAGAATTGTTAGCATGCTCCGTTTCAAAGAAGGAGATTGTTTTTTCTGATGCAAACCAGTGAAAGTCCTTTTCCTTTTAATATGTAAAGTGCCCCTGTGATAAAAAGATAACTTCCTTTTTTTTCTTCAGGTTTTGAAAGTTGTTTTCTCAACACCTGACTTGCAAAATTTTGATCTTTGACTTTTATCCAAAGGCTGTTTACTTTGAGTGTAAATTTTCAATTTCACGGTCCACCATTACTTACGTTCAAAACTGACTGAGTGGACCTCAGAGAGTTGGATCCAGGGAAAAGTGAGGTCATTTACTCAGTAGCTTAAAATTTCAGTGTGTGGATGCAGCTTATTATCATTTTTATACATTTGTATGTGAAATGCCAGTTTAAGTCTGAAAGCCCAAAACTCCCGTGCTGCCTATTAATTCTGCGGCATACACACGCATTGCATTCTTGAACTGCTGAGCCCTTTGGCATCATTTTCTCCTCAATCCAGCACTCTCAAGACTTTAGTAATGACAGACCATGAAACAGGAAAATTCCAGTTAAAATAAACAGGTGTCTTTTAAAATCAAGGCTTAAAATTTTGGTCATGTGGTGTTTAGTTAACATAGTTTTGAAATTCAAAGAAAAATAAGAATTGATTTTTTTGGTCACAGGAGCACTTTAACTGTAATCATTGTTTCTTGTTTAAAGTTATCTTTAGTAGGAGAGGAGGTCCCTGTCAAAAGGTAGGTTTTGAAATCTTTGATGTTTTGTCACCAAGAATTGTGGATACAGACTGTATGTGTTTTCAAGTCATGTGGTCAAAAAAACAAGTTACAATGTATTTTGACATTATTTTTATTGGGAGCAGAATAAAGAACTTTGTGTACCAAACATTTGGTTCGGTGAATTCTGCATTTTAACTCTT
>BLFO01000144.1:364797-369797 GCA_014634245.1 Montipora cactus | reverse complement strand
GTTTATGCCTGTACAATCAACTGAAATGTCAATTCCTTGTAAAAAGAGCAGCATATTTTTTTGGTATGGTACGTATCGGAGAGCCAGAACAATTTCGCATGCGCTGACGGAATGTTTGAATAAGAGAGAAAATGCAGTACCTCCAGACACCGTCGCTGGAGCGTCGTATCGAACGAGTAATCCGGGGATTTCGGCCCGTGGGATCGCTTTTGGACGCAGTTGGCCGTTACCGACCTCGCATCCCGGTACGGCATTGAGGGAGAGATATGTCGGCCCCTAAACCATATGTGACAGTGATCCCACTCCTACTCACAGCTCCAGACCGCCCTTGTCATAGCGTTTTTAACGTAAGCTTTCGATCGCTTATATATTCTTTCTCATATGGTAAGCACTGGAGTCGTGAATACAAAATGTAGCAGGCGCCCTGCTAAAGGTAAACACACATGCATAAACTTTCTTTCATCTCTGCCTTCTCAGCCCATATGAGATAGAAACTGAGGGAGGCAGGAGGCTGGTAATCTTACTATGTGGATCATTCACAATAGACTTAAACAGGTGTTCTGTTAAGTTTTCCTGGTGGGCCCTGATGGACTCAAGCACCTGCTAAATGAAGGGCGACCGAGTAGTGCACCCTGGGAAAAATGCATGATAGGGCCCTCCTTTGCACTCTTTCGAGCTCGACTTGAAGATACTTTGGTAAACGGTAATGGAAAACAGGACCAGCGTAATCTAGTGAAGACCTAATACATGCGCAATAGTATCTTACGAGGTCTGAAGTAAGAGCATGCGCATGCTTAAGTTAAGTAAGAAAGTACAGTTTCCTAGACGCTTTTTTAGCAAGTTCTTCTATATGGTCTTCCCATGCGTTAGCGTATCATTGATGGCCAAGCCGAGTAGCTTAGTATGGTTTTGATAGGAGTTCCGTCTAATAGTATGCAAACCCTTGCCACTCTACCCGACTATTTAAACAAATAAAACTCCGATGTTCACTCAAGAACTGGCACGAGAAATTGTAATTTAAATTTATTGTGCCCCCTCCATAAAAACAGTTGCGGAAAATTGTTTGTCGACGAGTGCAACGTGACCAGCCTGGACCAGGGTCTTCTCTCAACGAAAGTGGAGGCAGAGAAGAGAGACCCTGGGAACGAGGTTGGTGTGCTCTGTCCTCGATCAACGCCTTCGATATAGCTTCACCCTACCAACATGGCGTTGATGACGTAACTTGACAATCATCAGTTCAAACAAGTTACTTAATGTTGTTTTTATTAAAGAACTCACAAAAACCTTACTCTTACTGACGTACTGTTTCAGACAGTTCATTTCTAGCATTTCCATGATTAGAACTATACATTACTCCTTTAGTTATTGGTTTTCTTTTTCCGCTGATAAGCGGCAATTATCCGTGCCCCCAGTCATGTTCCCAGAGAAACTCCCTCCCCCCCCCCTCCCCCTAAGAAAAGCCAAAATCTACATGAGTGACTTGGCAATGGGCTCTATCACTTTTTTCGGTGAAATTCAAAAAATTTCTTTTTGAAAGGCTGATTGCTTCGGAGAGTTACCGACTTAGTAACAAAATGTTCCTAGCCTTCCATCTTATTGTTCTATGGTCAAATCTTTTACCATAGAACAATGAATAAGATGGAAGGCTTATTCAGTAGTCGCGCACCACAAGGTATTAAAATACTTTCTCTTATATTTGCTTCTACCACTTTTGAAGTACTTGTAATAAAAGGACCCCTCCCTCCCTCCCCCCCCCCTTGAATCTGTTTTTAACATACATATATCATTAGTTTTTTGTTTTCAAATTGCTACTACGATGAAAAAAAGCAGTTCTCGTTTTTCTAGACATTTCAAAAGTATTCAGTTGCGTTAAATGCTCAACACGCAATGCTCAATGTGCCTTAATTAGTATGCAGCACTGCAGCGAAGAGAGTTTTTGGCTTTCAGATTGTCAATTTCGTGTTCTGCATACTATTTAAGCCGCATTTACACCCTGTATTTTAAAGCCGTGGGTAAATTGCGTCACTTTCTCGTCGATCCGGATCGCTGAAACGCACCAAGCAATGGCGGATCGTTCAAAATAAATAGTTTTACTCTTGAAATGATTGCATAGAATCTCACAATTTGAATATTCAGCAGAAGAACTTTCGAAATGTAAATGAAAACGAGAAGTGAATTTTGATCGTAGTAGCACTTTAATTGTAAATGCATTTGTTTTTTTTTTTTAGTTTTGTGTTTTGTCTTTTTTTTGTTTTTTTGTTTTTTTCATTTTAAAGATTGATTTGTTTTTAATCGTTAATTGTCCTTCATCTTTCATTCGACAAAACAAAATCCTAAACCAACGAATCAGTGCCTGTTCATAATTCAATCTTGCGCTCCAATTTGCGAGATCCACAAATAAATTTCTTGCGGACCCAGCCAAGTATTCGTCTCACACAGTTTTTCTAAAAGAAAAAAAGGAAAAGAAAATGAACATATATACTGTGATCCTCGGTGCTACAGGTCACGTTGTAATACTATCCAGAAGAATAAAACGTGGGCTCAGTTAAGGACAATTACTTTAGTTTTAAATACCGGAGTGCTTCATTTTTCCCTTCAAACTTGGTGGAAGAAACCATGAATATTTGAAATAGACCGACTGATACTTGATTCACGTATAAGTAAACAAACAAATCAATTAATTAATTTATTACTAATAAACTTTAATAAATTAGGGTCTCCACAGACGAGGCAAGTTGTTGACGATAACAAAAAATATCGATGTCAAAACACTGCTTGTGTGAATCAAGTTATCGACTACAAACTGCGAAAAATCAAGGCATCGACAACAAAGTTTGTCATCGACAACTAAAGTAGTTTTCTGTTTTCAAAAGAAAAAAACTACCTTGGTTGTCGATAACAAACGCGGCCATTTTATTATCGACAACTTCCTCTTTCCGGTCTGAGAGCAAGTTATCGATTACTAAGGGAACTGGTCAAAACTACTATACTCGAACAGGACCCACCTATGGGGTAGGGGGGTTCTCAAAGACACCACCTATCTTCAATATTATCACTTGAACATTACTGACATCATTTTATTAGGTTTTAAATTTGAGTTGACACAGGAATATTCAGCTAGCACGAGTCGGCATTACTAGACAAACAAGAAAAGTGAGGTTCGAATCTCACTGTAATTTTTTACTGCTGGATCAAGAGGGGTGGCTTGACGTTAAGCAAGAGGGGTGCAGGCAGGCACCACCATTTATTTTGTGGTTTGGTGGGTCCTGTTCGAGTGTAGTAGTTTTGACCACTTCCCTTAAAAGTTTATTTCGCAGCGACGCAAACGATTTTTAAAGTAAGCTCTTCATTCCTTGCCACTATTTTCGCAGGCTCCAGTAAAAAATACCGATTATCGACGACTGAACTTTTCGCGGTTTGTGGAACGGATTTCCTAAGATTAACAGTTGTCGATTTAAATAACTTGAAGTTTTCGACTGTAAACAGTTGTCGATAACATATCTAGTCCGTGGAGGGCCTTAGTTTAAAAAAATAAAATAAAATAAACAATTCCAGAAAAAAGACAAACTGAATAAAGCAGATAATGATTGCCGGAATGAATTAATTAACGAACGACCAATCCACTTGGTTCTTACTAGCAGCATTAAAAAGCAGACTAGCTATAGGTCGAAAAAAGCTCTTGGTCAAGTGTGCATCTTTTGAGTAACGAAGCTTTAGTGAATCCCTTTGTTTTCGCATTCAAGTTTGATGACTTAATTTAAATGAAGGTGATGAAGATAGAGCTCAAAAATGTATAAATGGTAAACAATGTCATAGTATCGTTATAATTGCAAAATATCAATCCTATACTATTTATACCACAGCGCACAATCTTTCTTTCACACTAAGATAGCAGAATCATCTAACCAAACATGTGTGTTAAAGTGGGTCGTATTCACATATGATTGTAGCTCTGTCAGCCTACCTTCGGTTTTACGTTTTTCCAGCAGCTCTCGCTGCGGATATTACTTGCTCCGCTAACATCTACCTCCATTCCATCGCGTAGGGAGAATACGCATTCGACTTGCAATGTGGAGACTGCGTTTGCGTCATTTAAAGTTTCTTGTATTCCAGATCGTTCCTCCACATCATCTTCCTTGCTAGAACTTGGCTCATAGACATCCATTTCCATCCCATCGCCTCGATAGGATGCGCATTCGATTTGCATTTCATTGGAGACTGCGTCTGCGTCATTTAAAGTTTCTTGGATTCCAGATCGTTCCTCCATATCATCTTCATTGCTAGCACTTGGCTCGTAGACATCCATCTCCATCCCATCGCCTCCATAGGATGCGCATTCGACTTGCATTTCAGTGGAGACTGCGTCTGCGTCATTTAGAGTTTCTTGGACTTGAGATGGTTCCTCCACATCATCTTCCTTGGTAGCACTTGGCTCGTAGAAATCCATCTCCATCCCATCGCCTCGATAGTATGCGCATTCGACTTGCATTTCAGTGGAGACTGCGTCTGCGTTATTTAAAGTTTCTTGGACTTCACATGGTTCCTCTAAAACATCTTCCTTGGTAGCACTTGGCTCGTAGACATCCATCTCCATCCCATCGCCTCGATAGGATGCGCATTCGACTTGCATTTCAGTGGAGACTGCGTCTGCGTCATTTAAAGTTTCTTGGATTCCAGATCGTTCCTCCACATCATCTTCCTTGCTAGCACTTGGCTCGTAGACATCCATCTCCATCCCATCGCCTCGATAGGATGTGCATTCGACTTGCATTTCAGTGGAGACTGCGTCTGCGTCATTTAAAGTTTCTTGGACTTCAGATGGTTCCTCTAAAACATCTTCCCTGGTAGCACTTGGCTCGTAGAAATCCATCTCCACTCCATCGCCTCGATAGGATGCGCATTCGACTTGCATTTCAATGGAGACTGCGTCTGCGTCATTTAAAGTTTCTTGGATTCCAGATCGTTCCTCCACATCATCTTCCTTGGTAGCAAATGGCTCA
>BLFO01000144.1:337297-359797 GCA_014634245.1 Montipora cactus | reverse complement strand
CGCCCTTGTCAATTTAACGTAAGAATTCCATGGCTTATATATTCAGGTGTAAAGTCATTTTATCTGTCATATGGTAAGCATTGAAGTCACAGATTACAAAGTGTGCGCATGCGCCCTGCTAAAGGTAACTTACATACATGCATACTTGCAAAAACTTTATTTCATCTCGAATTTCAGAATAACTACAAGAGCTAATATCTTCGAGACATTACATATACAGCTACAATACATAGCATATACAGGTACATAACTAAATACACAATACTTAAAGATATATTAATTAACAAGAAAAGCCGCTGTACAAAATGCACCACCAAAACAATGAAGGACAAGGCATATAAATCTCTTATCCAGCCTATCGTTGAATACTGCTCTTTTGTATGGGACTGTTACACAGCTAAAAACATTACGCAAGTGGAAATGGTTCAGAGGAGCGCAGCTCGTTGGGTTCTTTAGCGTTACAATCGTCAGGATAGTTTGACTGACATGCTAAATGAACTGGGCTGGAAAAATGCAATCCCGTAGAAAAATTGCCCGCTTGTCTATACTTTATAAATTTAGACATGATTTAGCAAATGTAGATAATGCTAATCTCCACCCAATTACCTATTCCTCTACGAGTTCCTCTGGGAAGGCATATATGACTCTAAATGCAAAGTGTGATTTTTATGAGATAAACTAAGAATAAAGCCAGGATCCGAGGCAGGATTCGAGCCAGGATCCGAGCCAGGTTTCGAGACCTAACCGAGACCTAACCTAACCGAGACCTACCCTAACCCTAACTAGACTAGAACCAACCTAAATAGACCTAACGCAATCGATTCGAGACCTAACCTAACCGAGAGATTAGAGAATAAATAGCGGAGAAAGCTCATCTTAACTCGAATCCTGGCTGGAATCCTGGCTCGGATCCTGGCTCGAAGTTTAGGTATGCTCGATTTTTATAACTATTCCCTTTTTCTATTCCAAGAACCATACAGGAATGGAATAAGCTACCAAAGGAAGTAGCGTTGAAAGAATCACTTAAATCTTTCAAGAGTGAAATTTCCACAATTTATTAGCTCCATTTGTGTATATAACACTATTATTCATTATGGCTTTTTTTTAATGCAGTCCTTTATATTCAGTATTGAATGTAGGACTTACATGGTAAATAAACCCTTTAGTTAACAATATTAAACACTTATTATATGTCTCTGTCTCACGAGGACTGGGAACTACAAAATTCACGAATTTGATTGGCTAAAATCGATATTGACCGCGGTCTAGATTTTCCCATCTAGACCGGCATCTAGACCGGTAATGTTTTGCGGTGAAAAGATGCAAACTAAAATGCAAAAATATTGAGTATTTTCTTCTACCCATATTTGTTTATGGAAGTGCTAAACAGCATGATGACAAAAGAGAGGAAGACGAGCAAACTTTGACAGAATTAAGTTCAGCTCATCGCCACTCATCGCTGTTCGCAAGCAAAATGTCAGTTAGTACAAACCACTTACATTAAACGAATTAAATTTTTCTTGTTTGGCCATATAATAAACATCTTATTAACCGAGCTAGGTCGGTCTGTATGGGAGAATCTTGACCTCGGTCGCTGGTACAGACCTCACTGCGTTCGGTCTGTACTGGCGACCTCGGTCAAGATTCTCCCGCTCGGTTAATAAGAACTAAATAATGACTGGTCCCGAAAGAACGAGTTAATAATCTTTCTCGAGAATCTCAATGTTTCCCCGAGGCGCAGCCGAGGGAAACATTGAGATTCGAGGGAAACAAAATGAACTATTTCCCGAGGGACCAGTCATTAAGTGATTTGTCATATAGCACAAAAAGAAAACCGAGCAATGGCAACAGCAACGGCGGTCGTCAGTCAACATTCGCGGGTAACAGTGCACTGGTTACCCTCTGACGTCATAGATTTTGCAATGTTGCCCGCCCAGAGACTTTTGGCAGGAAAGTTTTATTGTTAGATGTCATGTGTCCTCGAACTAACCAATGAAAGCTCGCGCTGTTGGGGGAAAAATTCAGCTATATAACAAATAACATTATTGCCCCCGCAGGGTTTTGGCTCAAGGCAAAATCCGAGGAGGCAACCTAGAAGTCCCCGCGTAAAAAGGGTTAATGTATAAATTGGTACATATTGTAATCTCGATTTGCTCAACCGGGCGCGCAAGGTGGTATCGGTATTGCTTACACGGGCGCGCAAGTGGTATTGGTATTGTTCTGTATGACCGAGGTGTTTAAGGAGTCACAAAGTAGAAACTCGCAAGGAGGACCAAAGTGCCGTTCGGGTTAGCGATAGAAAAATCAAACACTGAAGCAGATCTGATGCAAATCGAGTTGCCTGACTCGGAAATTGATTTTGTCCGGACACAAATCAGAAACAGAGGCGACAACTTGTCAGCCACAAATCGGAAACAGGGACGACATGTTCAGCATATAATTCAAAAGTATCTCAACTGCCTCTCATACTATCTTAGGTGTGGGCAGACGTAGTGAAAACTTTTACTAGTTTAAAAATAAATACTACCTACTACAATCTTGGACAAATTAAATGGAACATTGAGACTACCCCTCCCCCCAAAATCAGTGATGGCAAAATGGCGCGTTTTGGTCTTCACGCACCTTCATCCTTGATTTGGGAGAGAGGGGGCATTTCTGTTCCATTTTATTCTGTCCAAGATTGTCTATGAGCCCCTGCTTGGCGTTACCAGTAGTATATGGGGTAATCACGACACGAAATCTGCTCTCGTTCGCTCAAAAGTTACATCATCCGAGAGCAAATCTCCCATTCAAAAAGTAAACTGAGCAAGGCGACACTGAAAAAAACTAAATGCAAGTGGTATTTTACGTTAACATAAATTGCAAACAAAAAAGGGAATAAAACTATTGGAAAAAAAATAAAAAATTAAAAGGAAGAAATCGCATGTAAGGAGGATTCGAACCTTCTACCACAGATTATCTAACCCATCCAACTATCCAACCTACCCACATTCTACGCTTTAGACTTTGCATCCGTGCGCTAACCATACCGAATACGCAAACTTGTTGAATTTTGAAGAACTGCATTTGCGCTCCCTTAAATTTGTTGGCGATATTTACCTGATCTATCTTCTGATTTTTCCACGCTGAAAAATAGAGCATGATTTACGTTCACAAAAGTGTTGATGGGCACGATTTGCAGGCTATCAGCAACGAATTTTGTCGTCTGGCCAGAAAGGTGACAGAACAGATTGACACTTTTTTCCATTGCTTGTTAACCGTGCTTAATCGTTGAAAAGCGTCTCAAAACAGACGTTAATCGTATAAAAAGTCTCGTGAATCGTGCCTTAAACGTTTTAATGTCATGTAAAACCATTCAAGTGCTCTACAAAGCTTTAAAAGCGCTACTTTAATGCTTGAATCTTTTGTCATTGCTTCGTTTAATCTCAGCGATGCGACCCTACATAGACCCTATAGTTTTATCGATTAACTCCCCAGAAATGCTTCCAGAGTAAGAACTCTAACTCTTACTTTTGTTTCCTCGGGTATTCTTTTTCTCGATGGCAATTTTTTCGTCAATTCTACGTAGAGTTATACCCTTATTCTTGATCGTACTGGCAAATTTTCATTTTAGGTTTGGCTTTTTTATACGCTCCGCTTCTCTTAAAATATCTGCCATGTAGTATCTCAACATAGCAACACTAGCGACGAGCGTGACTGCGTCAGAGGCCAGTGGTTTCGGATGATTAATGTGTTGACATATGACCTCTTAATTGACCAAAATCTTGAATTTGTGACGTCATAGCCTCTATAGACAATCTTGGACAAATTAAATGGAACATTGAGACCACCCCTTCCCCCAAAATCAGTGATGGCAAATTGGCGCGTTTTGGCCTTCACGCACCTTCATCCTTGATTTGGGGGAGAGGGGGCATTTCTGTTCCATTTTATTCTGTCCAAGATTGTAGATTCTAAATTAAATTATACATAAATACATGCATAAATTATAATAAATAAGAATAAAGAAAGCAATTATAAGAATTACAAAGACCACAGCCCCTGCAGCCATCATCTAACAAAGAGCTAAGGTTACGCTTACGTATACGGTTACGCTTTTTGCTTCAGTCCAACACCCTGGAAACAAGGCTGGGCGTGCCATATACTGCGACCTACCAGGAACCCATGACCCGGAGCCTACAACTCGACTGTGTTCGTGTAACGGCGTTTTCACAGACCGTTTTATTTTTAGATTGAATTTCCCGCGAATGAGACTCCCACAGGAGCCCGATGACCAATTACAAGAAATTAAGCTGACGTCATAGGGTCACCGAACCGGAACTGCCTTTGTTTCTTGACCTAATTCGCGGGAGGGGCTAGTCTAAAAATAAACCTACTTGTGAAAACGCCGTTTCACAGACGCTGCATGGAAGTTGCACGCTCCAGATGGGCTCCTGGACCTACCTATAATTTTCCCTATTAAATTCCCCGAACAGATCTCCTCCCTATTTAAACGAAAGACCATAGTCCATGGATATGAAAATATGGTTCGGTTAAATACAACGATCTTTAAAGTTCACTGTGTGATTGGACAGTTCCTAGAGTTGCAGCGTCTGCATTCCTCATCAAGTGATAAAAATAGTTTATTGTCCTCTCATAGTTCTTAACTCCAAGCCTTTCATTGAAGCCATGTATTCGTTTAGCGTCTTCTGGACTGAGGATTGATGGCATAAACCGGTAGACGGCGTCTGTCAGCTCCAAGTAGTGCCTGGTATCCGTGTTTGCGATCATAACTTCCTACAAAATTCACGGAAATTCAGTGTGAGAAGCACTTTATAACGCTTTGCGATTGACTTGAGGCAAAATTCCAGCCAGCCAGAAGTTAAAAAAATAACTGAAATGCGTCTTCCTAGACTGACGAATGTTAGTTTACGAGGAAATATAGCATCATATACGGAAAAGTCCCGGACCAAGCTTAAGGATCTTGCGGACCAAGGACACCATACTGTATTACATGTGCAGGTATTTTATTTTGTTCTTTGATTTCATTTTTCTTTCGAATGTTAAGCAGCGTGATTCCTAAAGTTGCAATCTTGTACATCGAGTAGACAGTTTCGACTTACGATATTTATATTTCAAAAACTTCGTGTTGTCGATGTCTTTAAGATTTTTTGTTACCACTGCACAGCGCTTTAATAGCGTGTATATTTTTAGCCCCGGTAAAATAAATTTTTATCAAGCAAACGTAGTGTTTGATGCATTCTTTTATTCTTTTATGTTAGTGTGTGTTCTGTAGAAGCAACTTTAGCTACTAACGAAATCAATTTTTTTGTGAACGTCAATCGCCGCTCGACATTGAAGTAGTCTTGTCGGTCACAAAAGCTCTTGCTTTTAGGTTGATTGCTTTTGTGGGAATTCATTTCCTGTAAGAATATAATATCACCTCTTTCGATCTTTTTGATACTTACATTGTAAGATAAAGATTACTTATTTAATTAAAAAATGCCGTGTCAAACGAATACGCTTTCGCTCAGTTGCGGAAAATTGTTTGTCTAAAACGCATTTATTTAAGTCTCTCATAGAATATCGCTGCTGAAAAAGTATTAGGCCTAACCGCCTAAGCTAGATTAATAATTTAAGCCTATGCTTTGATTTTAAAATGTTAAGCTTTGTCATAGAGTTTGGAAACCGACATTTAGGGTTAGGGTTGTTTGTTGCCCAGTGATGATACAACATTATCAAATAGCGTTTGAAATATTGTCCCTGAGCAGCTAGCGGTGTGGTGGTCAAGTGGTTAGGTGACTGGTTAATAATGAACATTCCCAGGTTCGAGTCCTACGTCCATACACTTGGGCTGTCTTTTCAAAAATATATGACCATTTCCTACAATCCACATCAAGCTTTCAGTCTTCTAAATTAACGATAATAGTAAACTCAGAGCAAATTAAGAATTAACGATACTCGTGAAAGTTCAAGGTAGAGAATGGGAAAGTGAGAATGGGTTGCAACGACAGTGGAGGCAGAGAAGAGAGACACTGGGAACGAGGTTGGTGTGCTCTGTCTTCGATCAACGCCTTCGATATAGCTTCACCCCACCAACATGGCGGCGATGACGTAACGTGAAAACTATCTATTTGGTGAGACTCATCAATTCAAACAAGTTACTTAATGTTGTTTTTATTAAAAAACTCACAAAAACCTTACTCTTAACACGTACTGTTTCAGTCACTTCGTTTCTAGCATTTCCACGACTAAAACTACTCATTACTTCTTTAGTTATTGGTTTTCTTTTTCCGCTGGTAAGCGGCAATTGTCCGTGCCTAGTCATCTTTTTTCATTAAATCCCAGGGAAAACCGCCCTCCCCCAAGAAAAGCCAAAATCTCCATAAGTAACTCTTGGCAATGGACTCTATTAATTTATTCGGTGAAATTCAAAGTCTTATTGTTCTTTTTGAAACGGGCTGATTGCTTCGGAAAGTTACCGACTTAGTAACAAAATGTTCCCAGCCTTCCCTCTTATTTATTGTTCTATGGTCAAATTTTTGACCATAAAACAATAAATAAGATGGAAGGCTTATTCAGTAGTCGCGCTTATTCAGTAGTCGCGCACCAAAAGGTATTAAAATACCTTCTCTTATATTGCTTCTACCACTTTTAAAGTACTTATAATAAAAGGACCCCTCCCTCCCTCCCTCCCCTCCCTTGAATCTGTTTTTAACATACATATATAATTAGTTTTTTTTTTCAAATTGCTACTACGATGAAAAAAAGCAGTTCTCGTTTTTCTATACATTTCAAAAGTATTCAGTTGCGTTAAATGCTCAACAGGCGATGCTCAATGAGCCTTAATTAGTATGCAGCACTGTGACGAGAGTTTTTGGCTTTCAGATTCTCAATTTCGTGTTCTGCATACTAATTAAGTCGCATTTACACCCTGTATTTTAAAGCCGTGGGTAAATTGCGTCACTTTCTGCTCCATCCGGATCGCTGAAACGCAACGAATGGCGGACCGTTCAAAATGAATAGTTTTTTCTCTTCAAATGATTGCATAAAATTTCACAATTTGAATATTCAGCACAAGAACTTTCGAAATGTAAATGAAAACGAGAAGTGAATTTTGATCGTAGTAGCACTTTAATTGTAAATGCATTTGTTTTGTTTTTTTTTAGTTTTGTTTTTGTCCTTTTTTTGTTTTTTTTTTGTTTTTTTCATTTTAAAAATTGATTTGCTTTTAATCGTTAATTGTCCTTCATCTTTCATTCGACAAAACAAAATCCTAAACCAACGAATCAGTGCCTGTTCATAATTCAGTCTTGCGCTCCAATTTGCGAGATCCACAAATAAATCTCTTGCGGACCCAGCCAAGAATTCGTCTCACGCAGTTTTTCTAAAAGAAAAAAAGGAAAAGAAAATGAATATATATACTGTGATCCTCAGTGCTACAGGTCACGTTGTAATACTATCTACAAGAATAAAACGTGGGCTCAGTTAAGGACAATTACTTTAGTTTTAAATACCGGAGTGCTTCATTTTTCCCTTCAAACTTGGTGGAAGAAACCACGAATATTTGAAATAGACCGACTGATACTTGATTCACGTATAAGTAAACAAACAAACAATTAATTAATTTATTACTAATAAACTTTAATAAATTAGGGTCTCCACAGACGAGGCTAGTTTTTGTCGATAACCAAAAATATCGATGACAAAACACTGCTTGTGTGAATCGAGTTATCGACTACAAACTGCGAAAAATCAAGGCATCGACAACAAAGTTTGTCATCGACAATTAAAGTAGTTTTCTTTTTCAAAAGAAAAAAACTACCTTAGTTGTCGATAACAAACGCGGCCGTTTTATTATCGACAACTTCCTCTTTCCGGTCTGAGAGCAAGTTATCGATTACTAAGGGAACTGGTCAAAACTACTATACTCGAACAGGACCCACCTTTGCGGTAGGGGGATTCTCAAAGACACCGCTTATCTTCGATATTATCACATGAACATTACTGACAACATTTTATTAGGTTTTAAATTTTAGTTGACACAGGAATATTCAGCTAGCAAGAGTCGGCATTACTAGACAAACAAGAAAAGTGAGGTTTGAATCTCACTGTCATTTTTTTACTGCTGGATAGAGGGGTGGCTTGACGTTAAGCAAGAGGGGTGCAGGCAGGCACCACCATTTATTTTGTGGTTTGGTGGGTCCTGTTCGAGTGTAGTAGTTTTGACCACTTCCCTTAAAAGTTTATTTCGCAGCGACGCAAACGATTTTAAAAGTAAGTGGTTCTTCATTTCTTGCCACTATTTTCTCAGGCTCCAGTAAAAAATACCGATTATCGACGACTGAACTTTTCGAGGTCTGTGGAACGGATTTCCTAAGATTAACAGTTGTCGATTTGAATAACTTGAAGTTTTCGACTATAAACAGTTGTCGACAACAACTTATCTAGTCCGTGGAGGGCCTTAGTTTAAAAAAAAATAATAATAAACCATTCCAGAAAAAAGACAAAGTGAATAAAGCAGATAATGATTGCCGGAATGAATTAATTAACGAAGGACCAATCCACTTGGTTCTTACTAGCAGCATTAAAAAGCAGACTAGCTATAAGTCGAAAAAAGCTCTTGGTCAAGTGTGCATCTTTTGAGTAACAAAGCGTTAGTGAAACCCTTTGTTTTCGCATTCAAGTTTGATGACTTAATTTAAATGAAGGTGATAAAGATAGAGCTCAAAAATGTATAAATGGTAAACAATGTCATAGTATCGTTATAATTGCAAAATATCAAATGAATCCTATACTATTTATACCACAGCGCACAATCTTTCTTTCACACTGAGATAGCAGAATCATCTAACCAAACATGTGTGTTAAAGTGGGTATTCACATATGATTGTAGCTTTGTCAGCCTACCTTCGGTTTTACGTCTTTCCAACAGCTCTCGCTGCGGATATTACTTGCTCCGCTAACATCTACCTCCATTCCATCGCGTAGGGAGGATACGCATTCGACTTGCAATGTGGAGACTGCGTCTGCGTCATTTAAAGTTTCTTGTATTCCAGATTGTTCCTCCACATCATCTCCCTTGCTAGCACTTGGCTCATAGACATCCATTTCCATCCCATTGCCTCGATAGGATGCGCATTCGACTTGCATTTCAGTGGAGACTGCGTCTGCGTCATTTAGAGTTTCTTGGACCTCAGATGGTTCCTCTAAATCATCTTCCTTGCTAGCACTTGGCTCGTAGACATCCATCTCCATCCCATTGTCTCGATAGGATGCGCATTCGACTTGCATTTCAGTGGAGACTGCGTCTGCGTCATTTAAAGTTTCTTGGACTTCAGATGGTTCCTCTAAATCATCTTCCTTGGTAGCATTTGGCTCGTAGACATCTATCTCTTGTACGCTTTCATTTGACACTTTAGCGGAAAGAGCGGCTTCCTAGAAATACCATGAGAGAACATTACTCAGTAGAAAAACTAACAGCTGAGTGAATGAAAAGGTAAATGAATAATAATTTAATTCAGTTGGACATCTCTCCTCCATAAATTGTATTTTGATCGTGAGACTAGTAAAATCCAGTACCGGTAATAAGCCGAGTATTTTGCAAAAAAATGGTAAACATTATTTCAATGTCTTAGATATCCCTGAAGAGATAAATACGGCACTGACCAGCGCATCGCGATTGTCCAGTTTTTTTACTTCTTTTTTCTCGGCTTACCTCATTTTGTGTGTGTTTAATGGAGATCTCAGGATCTTCTATTCTCTCGTCACAAGTGACAAGGCGTCGATATTCGATGTAAAATTGAGATTGCTCCACGGTATCATCTGAGAACAAATAATATTCTTCTTTCTCGGTTAGCTGAGTCTCGAAGATTTCCATTTCTTGTGCTGTTTCCTCAGTTGGACTCATTAACGCGCCAGCAACATTTGGCACATCCACGGCAAAAGTGTTTGGAAGCAAGCTGATTATTATGGAGCCTGGTGGCTGCTGTGAAAGGTCAGCTCCTTGAGTGATGAAAATGTTGGAACCACTCGAGTTGATGGAAGTAAGGAGCGGTGAGACGACCACCTCGGGAGGGGCGCTGGTTGCATGAAGCAGATTAAAAGTAACCATTGAATTTGACTGAGTTGACTAATCATAGGCTTCAGGATCTTGACTCTCACTGACTGTTTGTGCCTGGCTTGGAGCTGATGACCATGCTCTTCTGTACTGCTCAAGTAGTTGGTAATACGACTGTTTGAAAAACATACCTTCTTGGAATACGCCCCTCCCGAGGTCCATGCCATACTGAAGAAGTGCTTTATTAGCGTCGTTCTTCTCTTTGACTTCCCAATACATTCCCTTAACGGCCTCATACTTGTCTTTTAGAATTTCATGCTTTTCTGTGAGCTTAGCCAGATCTTGTCTGGCGTGGTTTAATTCTTCGGTCAATGTATTGGCGTATGTTTCCCACTTTTGTTTAAATTTCTGTATATCCAGTTGCTGAATATGATAAGCATCAATGAGCCACTGCCGCTCGCTTAGCAAACTTTGGATTGTAGTTTTCTGTTGATTTATAATTTGACAAAGTTGCTTCTTAGGCAAAGGAAGACTGTTGTTTGCCATGATGAATCCCGCAAAAACAACTGCGGAGTAACTGTAGGGAAAAAACGTTAAACGCGTCAACATATCAGGACATTTGTTTCCTTATAATACGTTATCCCTGCTCTAAATGGAAATTGCTGAACACAGAAAACGAAAATTGTGCGTAAAAAATCAATGACTTAAAATCACTCCGCTTTTAGTTTTTCACGGAAAAGAATTTTCCGCCGAAAACGAACCTCTGTATGCTGGTAAATAACCTTACCTTCAGTTTATGAAACTCTTTTTGAACCAATAACAATATCGAATTATAATCTTATCTCTTAACCCAACACTAAAGAAATCGTTCCTCCGCTACAAACCGAGCAAAACAAGTGAATACTTTCATTTGCTGCAGTGATGCCTTTTTGCGTCACAATACGAAAAGAATTCCTTGCGCGAGCCTTAGCACGAAGATATTTACACCAAGAGGTGCGCGTGCGCAAGAAGCAATGTCCAAATTCAGTCGTTTACTTTCGATTCAGAAACCAGGTTACCTGAAGGGTTTAAGTGAAGTGATCACCTAAAAACAGTTAAGTTGCTTATTGTAGGATCTTCTCATTTAGTTTTCCGGCGTGTTTCTACCGTGCGCGCGCAGTGTCGCAACCTTCCTGTCTTACAGTAAGCGCGTGCACGTGCTGAGTGAAAATGTAGGCAAGCAAGGTATCTGTCATTCCAGTATGCTTAGTTATAATTAGCTGACTTAGTATTTTCACGAATGGTCATCCCACTTTTTTTAACGTCAATAGACCAATTTCGATATATTAAAATTCAGTCCAAAACAAAAGGCATCATCTCGAGGCTCTGGGGAATAAATTCATACAAATCCTTATATTTATTCCCAAGAGCCTCGAGATGATGCCTTTTGTTTCGGACTGAATCTTAATATATCGAAATTGGTCTATTTCTTGCTTTGCTTATCCTCGACGAAATTCAGTCGTAATACACGAGAACTACCTAACAGTAAATTTCTTTCGCTCTCTCGCAAAGTAACATTTATAGTTAATCTTTATTCACGGTAAAATTCTCATGAAATCAGATGGTTCATCCCTTTGACATTTTGCATGCGCAAACAATAATTTGCAATTATTTTAGGAGCGCGTTTTGGATTTTGGGTGGTAAACTGCCAAAGAGGCTATGTCATATCCAATGAGTGCAAATGGAATTTTTTGTTTTATTAAATGTCATTATTCCTGAACTGGACTATTCCACTTTTATGAAACATCCCGCTCAATCAGTTTCCATAAATGGTCATAGGGTATGTAAACTCATAACCGAGATTGAGCGAGTCATAAGTATAATTTCACTAGGATTTTTACTGCCCTTCAGCGCAGGACACAAGCAAGAGCGAGAGAAATTTACTGGTAAGTAGCGATGAGTTAGAAATGTCATTACTTGACAACTAAAATTTCGTTGACACCTTTTACGTACGATTTGCGCATATTTACAAAATGTGCGCATGATTGCCGTAGTCGTTTTACGAATAGCATTTTTATCACAAAATGCAACAGAACTCTCTCGTATTTTAACTTAAGGCCACGCAAAAGAGAAGTAAGCTGTGGTTGAGATTCCAGTATAAGGAGGCTTTTATTCCAAACGAGTCTTTTGCCCTCTTAATTGTTACAAGTATATTTAGAATTAGAAACTGTTTATTCGTCGATCTTCTTTAGGAAATGTTTGGTCCGTCAACAGAAACCAATTTGTCCGGCCAAGCATCTTCCGTCTTTTTCCTTCCCAATTCTTGTCCATTCTGTCTCGACAGAATAGCCAGTTTGTCTAAACTCCTCCTAATTAAAGCAAGGAAAGAGTTAAGTCATTACAAGGTGTGCATTAACTTGCGTTGGTCCATTCCAATCCAGGGGTGATCTTGCTTATCAACTAGTTCCCAGGGCCGTCCGCTTTCATTTGAAATTCCTGGGGAGGAGGTTGCAACATCATCTCCTCTTTAAATTAACGATTACCGTTAATTCGTAATTTAAATTGGGTCCTTTTGGTAGCAGATAAAATAAGGAAAATCAGAAATCGTACCCGTGGATTGGAATTGAAGGCGGAGTTTAAACGCTAAATGAACCACTTCTTTCCGCTTCACCACTGAAGATCAAGACACCGCACTATTAATAAAAAAGGATTTATTTAAGTTCCCCATAGAATATCGTTGCTGAAGAGTAATTAGGGTTAAGATAGATTAAGTACGCCTAAGCTTTGATTTTAAAATGTTTAGCTTTAGAGTGAAGTTTGGTAACCGACCTATGGCATTGTTTAACCTCGTTTGTTGCCGACTGATAATACAGCAATTGGGTTTCTTACATAGAAGATATATGACCATAATCCACTCCAGAACCGCCATGATTAAAACAGAGCATTTTAAGCGTCCCAGTCTGCATGAAAGACCAGACACGCCCCCTTCTTACCTTACAAGTTCCTGCCTGTAGAATCTGTTCAAATGAAATGTCAATTCCTTGTAAAAACCAGCACCTTCAATTTTTTTTTTAGGCTACATAACGGACAGCCAGAATATTTACGCATGCGCGGACGGAATGTTTGAACAAGAGAGAAAAACGCAGTACCTCCAGACACCGGTGCTGGAGCGTCGTACCAAACGAGTCATCCCGGGATTTCGGCCCGTGCGATCGCTTTTGGACGCAGTTGGCCCTTCGCTGCTTTCTGCTACCGACCTTGCCTCCCGGTACGGCATTGAGGGAGAGATATGTCGGCCCCTAAACCATATATGACAAATCCCACGCCTACTCACAGCTCCAAACCGCCCTTGTCAATTTAACGTAAGAATTCGATGGCTTATATATTCAGGTGTAAAGTCATTTTCTCTGTCATATGGTAAGCATTGAAGTCACAGATTACAAAGTGTGCGCATGCGCCCTGCTAAAGGTAACATACATACATGCATGCTTGCAAAAACTTTATTTCATCTAGAATTTCTGAATAACTACAAGAGCTAATATCTTCGAGACATTACATTTACAGCTGTAATACATAGCATATACAGGTATATAACTAAATACACAATACTTAAAGATATATTAATTAACAAGAAAAGCCGCTGTACAAAATGCGACCCTCGATTCTCTTTTACAACTAGTAAACAAACTCAGGTAGCGCATTTCGCAACTCAGCTGATACGTTAGAAAAGAACTAAGACCATAACTGGTTGTTTTAGGTTTATTGAGGGACAGAATGTAATTTCCGCGAAGATCATGCATAAGAAGATTTTCAATGCATAGAGGTGTAGAGTTTGACTTAAGTGGTAAGAGGACAAGTAAATTGCAAAATATAAATCTCCGTATTCTCTTATTTACGTTATACCCTTTGCTTGACAAGAATTTTTGAAAGGCCAGTTTTTTGCTACGAGGATAGCAGCGAAAAAAAGCACTAATTTGTTGCGAGTTTTCTAGAGTAAAAGCTTGTTCAGAAATCAAAAGTCTACGTTAACAGCACACACCAGGGTTACTCCTTAGTATCTGGCTAGAGATCTTCTTCTCACTACTTTTTCCTCCGGCCGCGCTTTAGCCATTCGATGAGGGCCAGTCTCGTGCTTCTCAAGTTGCCTCCTTCATGGCCAAAAAGAATTCTGGGTAATTCTGCCATTCCATGACAAGGGAAGCCCCCCGATTCTCATTTCATTGATTTCTTGTAAGTGTCGGCTCACCCAGTCCTACCAGCAAAACACAGCACTGATTGAAGTTTTTAGCTTCCAAAACTTGCCCAAATTGTATTGGTAGGCGCTGGATTTTGTCCACAGAAAGGCCAGAGAGACAGCTTCACTCGTGAACCGCCATGTTTATAACAGAGCGTTTTAGGCGTCCCAGTCTGCATGAAACCATCTCTCACCTATGTTTTATTTGAAAGGCTTGCCTTGTCCCACATTCCAGCTTAATGAAGCCGGGCAGTGGGCTTCTGTAGACGAAGATGGCCCGAAAAATCACTCATTTACTGATGAACGTACCAGATTTGAGGCAACTCGTTTGCTCCACGAACGCAAACCGTTGACATTTGTCACGTGATGCCCAAACCTGAGCCCACATTGACCCAAAACCGCAAATGTTTCAATGAGAACTCGTTATACGGCGAAGCCAAGTGATGCAGACCGTTTATCGCCAAAAACGTACAAAATATAGCAAGCACTTAGCCACTGAATTCGAAGATGAATCGTAATACTTAAATCAGTAAGGAGTGTTACCCTATAAAGACGGTCTAACCTTATAGACACATATTGTCACATTTGTGTTCTTCGAAATAACACTGAGTTAATAAACTCAGGGTCAATATAAAATGCAGACCATTTATTGACTGCATTTTTGTTAAAAATGCAGAGTGCAGACTGCAGACTGGGTTTGTGCAGACTGAGGCCTAAACTGTCTCATCGCTTCATACACGATATATCTTCAAGTGACGTTAGGGTCACGAAATGTCGGTCTGGTTTTCTCTTCGGGAAAAATTTCATACTAGGTCTATTTCCTTCTAAAAAATTATCGGTAACATTGAGAAGTTGTGTTGTTCTTTAATCTGAAGCATAAACATTTGGTGATATGCTTCACCGCTCAAATTAAAGTCTTCTAACGATTGCCAATTGTCATATTTTTCAAATAAAGGCGCGTCACCAGTTGCATTGCTCGCACGTGTTCCAACCTTTCGGCGTTGTTCGGCATGGCGGGGATTTCTGCTGCAGATTGTAACAAAAATAAAAAATCCACAACAATAAGACCTATTTTAGAATATGGCATGCAAATCTGGCAAGATCAGTTCCTGAATTTCTATCAAATAAGCTGGAATCAATTCAAAAAAGGGCTCTGCATATTATCAATCCATGCCACAGTTATTTAGTTGCCCTTAATATTACCAACCTTAGCAGCCTAAAGACGAACTCAGCTTGTTCGATATTTGGGTTCCTGTGACTGGTTCCTGTGACTGCATGGTCTCTTCTGGACTCCCCAATGAACTGCGAAAACAAACTTCAGCTATTTGTGGAGCTAGTACAAATTGGTCTTGATAATGTTATGCCACTTCAAACAACAAAGCTACACGTAAATGATCCACCATGGTTTACTCCCAAGCTAAAAAATCTCATCAAGCTTCGTCAAAGAGCATTTAAAAATGATGACAAAGAACTCTTCCGTTTATATCGAAATCGTGTGAGCCGCGAAAGAAAGATCTGTCGTGCTCGTTTTTTCTCGTCAAAAGTACAACACCTAAAAGAGTCTAAACCAAGTCAGTGGTGGAATGACGTCAAAAAAAATAGCAGGTATGACTCCTGCTACTGGCTCCGACGATCTCTGCTCCCAACTTCATCTGGATCAAATTGATGTTCTTGATCTTCAGGGAATCGCAAATCTGATTAACAATGCTCTTTTAGAGCCAATGCAGGGATATCAACCCTTGGATTCTCTTCCTCCACATGATGAGAAGTTTGTCGCATTGTGCTTTCTCAGACTGATGTTTATTCTGTTGTCCAAAAACTCAATCCTCGAAAGGCATCAGGTCCTGATGGTGTGTCAAACTGGATTTTAAAGGAATTTGCTGAGATCCTGGCAAAGCCCGTTTGCTCAATACTTAATAGCTCATTTGCCGAAAAAAGATTGCCACCCTCCTGGAAGATGGCAGACGTCGTTCCTTTGATTAAAGTAATAGCGTTTAGATATAAATACAAGAAGGTAAGTTTAAAGAGTCTTAAAAAACAGAGAAATAAACCTTTGCAAAGAGCAGAGCAGCTTCACACATGTTTCAAATCACTCGACTGACTCCGTGTTGTTTTATACCTTCAACGTTCAATAGGGAAATCCCGGCAGAGATCAAATCAACATCAACAACTGGATCATTTTCCAGGAGGCTACTGGATATGTACATTGTTCGGCAAAGTGGTGGGACAAGTTGCACAACTCCTGCAAATTGGTTAAACATGTTTCACAGAAGTGCAATGGGGTAGTGCTAAAAACCTTAAAATCGTATAGCTGCGGGATAAGTCTTTATAGCCAAAGCCATTACTATTACTTTGATGGTAACACGAGAGGTGTTTGGCCCGTACACGACCCCTGCGGTTGCAGCTATCAAAATCCTATCAAAGGTGTCACCAATCCACATGGTAACATTTTCGTTCGCTAAAAACGGTTCATTTCCCTTTGTCATGGTTTTCGCAAAGCTTTCGACAAAGTACCTCATAAGGAACTGTTGTTTAAATTAGCAAATTATGGTATTGACAAGTTCACCCTGGGATTGATACAGGACTTCCTTAACAACAGACAGCAGTGTGTTGTCCTGGAAGGGTGAAATCAAAATACATCCATGTTACTTCAGGGGTCCCACAGGGAGGACGTGTGCCCATTATCTTCAACTACACACTTCATATCTGCTACTTCGATGAAATTGCCTCTACCAAGTATCTGGGAGTGTATCTTTCCAAAGATCTTAGATGGAATGAGCACGTGAGGTATATCACAAACAAAGCAAACAAATTGCTGGGTTTTCTCAAGCGAAATCTAAAACAGTGCACCACAACAACGAAGGAGAAGACATAACAAATCTCTTATCCAACCTATCGTTGAATACTGCTCTTCTGTATGGGACTGTTACACAGCTAACCCTAACTAGACCTAACTAGACTAGAACCAACCCAAATAGACCTAACCTAATCGATTCGAGACCTAAACTAACCGAGAGATTCGAGAATAAATAGCGGAGAAAGCTCATCTTAACTCGAATCCTGGCTGGAATCCTGGCTCGGATCCTAGCTCGCATCCTGGCTCCAAGTTTAGGTATCCTCGATTTTTATAAGTATTCCCTTTTTCCAAGAACCATACAGGAATGGAATAAGCTACCAAAGGAAGTAGCGTTGAAAGAATCACTTAAATCTTTCAAGAGCGAAATTTCCACAATTTATTAGCTCCATTTGTGTATATAATACTATTATTTATGATGTTTTTTTCCTTAAATGCAGTCCTTTATATTCAGTATTGAATGTAGGACTTAAATGGTAAATAAACCTTTTAGTTTGGGAGATATCCCTTACTAATGTGGGGACACAAATAACAATATTAAACACATAATGACTTGTTCCGAGGGAAACAATCAATCAATCAATCAGGTCGAGCTAGCTCGGCTCTCATTGATAAGTTCATTCCATCTATCTCTGTCGTCCGAGGGAAACAGTTACTTTTATTTCCCGAGAATCATGTTTCCCCCAGGCGCAGCCGAGGGAAACAAAATAAACTTTTCCCGAGGGATCAGTCATTAAGTGATTTGTTATATAGCACAAAAAGAAAAACCGAGCAATGGCAACAGCAACGGCGGTCGTCGGTCAACATTCGCTGGTAACAGTGCATTGTTACCCTCTGACGTCATAGATTTTGCAATGTTGCCCGCCCAGAGACTTCGAAGTAACCAATGAAAGCGCGCGATGTTGGGGGAAAAATTCAGCTATATAACAAAGAACATTATTGCCTCCGCAGGGTTTTGGCTTAAGGCAAAATCCGAGGAGGCAACCTAGAAGTCCCCGCGTAAAAAGGGTTAATGTATAAATTGGTACATATTGTAGAGGGCATCGATCTCGATTTGCTCAACCGAGCGCGCAAGGTGGTATGGGTATTGCTCACGCGGGCGCGCAAGTGGTATTGGTATTGTTCTGTATGACCGAGGTGTTTAAGGAGTCACAAAGTAGAAACTCGCAAGGAGGACCAAAGTGCCGTTCGGGTTAGCGATAGAAAAATCAAACACTGAAGCAGATCTGATGCAAATCAAGTTGCCTGACTTGGAAATTGATTTTGTCGGACACAAATCAGAAACAGAGGCGACGACTTGTCAGCCACAAATCGGAAACAGGGACGACATGTTCAGCATATAATTTAAACGTATCTCAACTGCCTCTCATACTATCTTAGGTGTGGGCAGACGTAGTGAAAACTTTTACTAGTTTAAAAATAAATACTACCTACTACAATCTTGGACAAATTAAATGGAACATTGAGACCACCCCTCCCCCCAAAATCAGTGATGGCAAAATGGCGCGTTTTGGCCTTCACGCACCTTCATCCTTGATTTGGGGGAGAGGGGGCATTTCTGTTCCATTTTATTCTGTCCAAGATTGTCTATGAGCCCCTGCTTGGCGTTACCAGTAGTATATGGGGTAATCACGACACGAAATCTGCTCTCGTTCGCTCAAAAGTTACATCATCCGAGAGCACACCTCCCATTCAAAAAATAAACTGAACAAGGCGACACTGGAAAAAACTAAATACAAGTGGCATTTCACGTTAACATAAATTGTAAACAAAAAAGGGAATAAAACTATTGGAAAAAAAATAAAAAATAAAAAGAAAGAAATCGCATGTAAGGAGGATTCGAACCTTCTACCACAGATTAGGGAGCTTACGAAACGACGACGCCGACGGCAACGACAACGCTACAAAACAATAGGTTCAGGGAGCAAAAACAATTGCTCTGCACGCTCTGCACGTGCGTTTTACATTGTGGTACATTTCTTTGCCGTCATCTCCTAAGTGACGACGTGAAATGACCAATTTCAAGGTTCTGTGGAGGACGTTAGCACATGACGATGAATTTTCAGTTCTCTCTCTACGCTTCGAACTCACTCATACCAGTTTAATTCCTCAACAGTTACTACACATTTTTAACGCGAAACGACATGAAATAGTTTCGTAGTGATATGAATAACGCGAACTCGTATTTTTAAGTGAAGTCCTCGTAGCCGTCGTCGTCCTCGTTTCGTAAGCTCTCTATTATCTAACCCATCCAACTATCCAACCTACCCACATTCTACGCTTTAGACCTTCCATCCGTGCGCTAACCATACCGAATACGCAAACTTATTGAACTTTAAAGAACTGCATTTGCGCTCCCTTAAATTTGTTGGCGATATTTACCTGATCTATCTTCTGATTTTTCCACGCTGAAAAATAGAGCATGATTTACGTTCACAAAAGTGTTGATGGGCACGATTTGCAGGCTATCAGCAACGAATTTTGTCGTCTGGCCAGAAAGGTGACAGAACAGATTGACACTTTTTTCCATTGCTTGTTAACCGTGCTTAATCGTTGAAAAGCGTCTCAAAACAGACGTTAATCGTATAAAAAGTCTCGTGAATCGTGCCTTAAACGTTTTAATGTCACGTAAAACCATTCAAGTGCTCTACAAAGCGTTAAAAGCGCTACTTTAATGCTTGAATCTTTTGTCATTGCTTCGTTTAATCTCAGCGATGCGACCCTACATAGACCCAATAGTTTTATCGAATAACTCCCCAGAAATGCTTCCAGAGTAAGATCAGTAGTGGGCTTGAGAACTCTAACTCTTACTTTTGTTTCCTCGGGTATTCTTTTTCTCGATGGGAATTTTTTCGTCAATTCTACGTAGAGTTATACCCTTATTCTTGATCGTACCGGCAAATTTTCATTTTACGTTTGGCTTTTTTATACGCTCCGCTTCTCTTAAAATATCTTCCATGTAGTATCTCAACATAGCAACAAGAGCGACGAGCGTAACTGCGTCAGAGGCCAGTGGTTTCGGATGATTAATGTGTTGACATATGACCACTTAATTGACCAAAATCTTGAATTTGTGACGTCATAGCCTCTATAGACAATCTTGCACAAATTAAATGGAACATTGAGACCACCCCTCCCCCCAAAATCGGTGATGGCAAAATGGCGCGTTTTGGCATTCACGCACCTTCATCCTTGATTTGGGGGAGAGGGGGCATTTCTGTTCCATTTTATTCTGTCCAAGATTGTAGATTCTAAATTAAATTATACATAAATACATGCATAAATTATAATAAATAAGAATAAAGAAAGCAATTATAAGAATTACAAAGACCACAGCCCCTGCAGCCATCATCTAACAAAGAGCTAAGGTCACGCTTACGTATACGGTTACGCTTTTTGCTTTAGTCCAACACCCTGGAAACAAGGCTGGACGTGCCAGATACTGCGACCTACCAATTTTCGCATAGTTTAATTATTTATTTTTAATGTTTATATTGTATTAATATATACATTTCTGTGTGTATGTTTTTATATTTTAGATGCACAGCTTCATTGTAAATAAGTGACTTAGCTTTATGGATTCTGTGCTTAATAAAGTATCTATCTATCTATCTATCTATCTAACCCATGACCCGGAGCCTACAACTCGACTGTGTTCGTGTAACGGCGTTTTCACAGACCGTTTTATTTTTAGATTGAATTTCCCGCGAATGAGACTCCCACAGGAGCCTGATGACCAATTACAAGAAATTAAGCTGACGTCATAGGGTCACCGAACCGGAACTGCCTTTGTTTGACCTAATTCGCGGGAAGGGCTAGTCTAAAAATAAACCTACTTGTGAAAACGCCGTTTCACAGACGCTGCATGGAAGTTTCACGCTCCTGGACCTACCTATAATTTTCCCTATTATATTCCCCGAACAGATCTCCTCCCTATTTAAACGAAAGACCATAGTCCATGGCTATGAAAATATGGTTCGGTTAATTAAATACAACAATCTTCAAAGTTCACTATGTGACTGGACAGTTCCTAGACTTGCAGCGTCTGCATTCCTCATCAAGTGATAAAAATAGTTGATTGTCCTCTCATAGTTCTTAACTCCAAGCCTTTCATTGAAGCCGTGTATTCGTTTGGCGTCTTCTGGACTGAGGATTGATGGCATAAACCGGTAGACGGCGTCTGTCAGCTCCAAGTAGTGCCTCAGTGGTATCCGTGTTTGCGATCATAACTTCCTACAAAATTCACGGAAATTCAGTGTGAGAAGCACTTTATAACGCTTTGCGATTGACTTGAGGCAAAATTCCAGCCAGTCAGAAGTTAAAAAAATAACTGAAATGCGTTTTCCTAGACTGATGAATGTTAGTTTACGAGGAAATATAGCATCATATACGGAAAAGTCGCGGACCAAGCTTAAGGATCTTGCGGACCAAGGACACCATACTGTATTACATGTGCAGGTATTTTATTTTGTTCTTTGATTTCATTTTTCTTTCGAATGTTAAGCAGCGTGATTCCTAAAGTTGCAATCTTGTACATCGAGTAGACAGTTTCCACTTACGATATTTATATTTCAAAAACTTCGTGTTGTCGATGTCTTTAAGATTTTTTGTTACCACTGCACAGTGCTTTAATAGCGTATATATTTTTGGCCCCGGTAAAATAAATTTTTATCAAGCAAACGTAGTGTTTGATGCATTCTTTTATTTTTTTATGTTAGTGTGTGTTCTGTAGAAGCAACTTTAGCTACTAACGAAATCAATTTTTTTGTGAACGTCAATCACCGCTCGACATTGAAGTAGTCTTGTCGGTCACAAAAGCTCTTGCTTTTAGGTTGATTGCTTTTGTGGGAATTCATTTCCTGTAGGAATATAATATCACCTCTTTTGATCTTTTTGATACTTACATTGTAAGATAAAGATTACTTATTTAATTAAGAAATGCCGTGTCAAACGAATACGCTTTCGCTCAGTTGCGGAAAATTGTTTGTGGACGAGTGCCACGTGACCAGCCTGCACTAGGGTCTTTTCGTTCTCGTTCCCAGATCCCATCGTTTCTCTTAGCCAGCGGGGCTAAACGATGGAATCTGGGAACGAGAATGGGGTCTTTTCTCAACGACCAACATGATCTCCTCTCTAAATTAACGATTATCGTTAATTCCTAATTTGCATTGAATTTACTATTACCGTTAATTTAGGACACTGTGTCCCAGGACTTGTGGTAGCAGAGAAAATAAGGAAATAAAAAATCATATCCGTGAAGTGGATTTGAACACGGAGCTTCTATTCCACAGTAACCGCTTCTTTCCGTTTCACCACTGAAGATCAAGACACCGCACCCTCTAAAACGCATTTATTTAAGTCTCTCATAGAATATCGCTGCTGAAAAAGTATTAGGCC
>BLFO01000144.1:325729-326798 GCA_014634245.1 Montipora cactus | reverse complement strand
CGAGTTTTCTAGAGTAAAAGCTTGTTCAGAAATCAAAAGTCTACGTTAACAGCACACACCAGGGTTACTCCTTAGTATCTGGCTAGAGATCTTCTTCTCACTACTTTTGCCTCCGGCCGCGCTTTAGCCATTCGATGAGGGCCAGTCTCGTGCTTCTCAAGTTGCCTCCTTCATGGCCAAAAAGAATTCTGGGTAATTCTGCCATTCCATGACAACGGAAGCCCCCCGATTCTCATTTCATTGATTTCCTTGTAAAAACCAGCATCTTAATTTTTATTTTTTTATTTTTATTTTATTTTTATTTTTTTTTTTGGTAGGCTGCGTATCGGAGAGCCAGAACATATACGCATGCGCGGATGGAATGTTTGAACAAGAGAGAATAACGCAGTACCTCCAGACACCGGCGCTGGAGCGTCGTAACAAACGAGTCATCCCGGGATTTCGGCCCGTGCGATCGCTTTTGGACGCAGTTGGCCCTTTTGCTGCTTTTTGCTACCGACCTTGCCTTCCGGTACGGCATTGAGGGAGAGATATGTCGGCCCATAAACCATATGTGACAAATCCCACGCCTACTCACAGCTCCAAACCGCCCTTGTTAATTTAACGAAGGAAATCGATGGCTTATATATTCAGGTGTAAGTCATTTTATCTGTCATATGGTAAGCATTGAAGTCACAGATTACAAAATGTGCGCATGCGCCCTGCTAAAGGTAACATACATACATGCATGCTTGCAAAAACTTTATGTCATCTCGAATTTCAGAATAACTACAAGAGCTAATATCTTCGAGACATTACATTTACAGCTAAAATACATAGCATATACAGGTATATAACTAAATACACAATACTTAAAGATATATTAATTAACAAGAAAAGCCGCTGTGCAAAATGCAACCGTCGATTCTCTTTTAAAACCAGTAAACTCAGTGGTACGGATAAAATCAGTTAGCGCATTTCGCAACTCAGCTGATATGTTAGAAAAGAACTAAGACCATAACTGGTTGTTTTAGGTTTATTGAAAGACAGAATGTAATTTCCGCGAAGATCATGCATAAGAAGATTTTCA
>BLFO01000144.1:305729-320729 GCA_014634245.1 Montipora cactus | reverse complement strand
TTATTATATATGCAAAGCGTGAGTTTAAAAGTCTGAAAGCCCAAAACTCCCGTGCTGCATATTAATTCTGCGGCGTATACACGTATTGCATTCTTAAAGTAGTGAGCCTTTGACGTCATTTTCTCCTCGATCCAGCTCTCTCAAGAATATGATGTTCGTAATGGCGGACCATTAAATAGGAAAATTCCAGTTAAAATAAAGAGGTGTCTTTTTGAAATCAAGGCTTAAAACGTGGGTCACTTAGCGTTTTGTTAACATAGTTTTGAAATCCAAAGAAAAATATGAATTGATTTTTGGTCACAGGGGCACTTTAACGTAAGCTTTTGATCGCTAATATATTCTTTCTCATATGGTAAGCACTGGAGTCGTGAATGCAAGATGTAGCAGGCGCCCTGCTAAAGGTAACAAACACACATGCGTAAACTTTCTTTCATCTCTGCCTTCTCAGCCCATATGAGATAGAAACTGAGGGAGGCAGGAGGCTGGTAATCTTACTATGTGGATCATTCACAATAGACTTAAACAGGTGTTCTGTTAAGTTTTCCTGGTGGGCCCTGATGGACTCAAGCACCTGCTAAATGAAGGGCGACCGAGTAGTGCACCCTGGGAAAAATGCATGATAGGGCCCTCCTTTGCACTCTTTCGAGTTCGACTGGAAGATACTTTGGTAAACGGTAATGGAAAACAGGACCAGCGTAATCTAGTGAAGACCTAATATATGCGCAATAGTATCTTACAAGGTCTGAAGTAGGAGCATGCGCACGCTTAAGTTGAATAAGAAAGTACAGTTTCCTAGACGCTTTTTTAGCAAGTTCTTCTATATGGTCGTCCCATGCGTTAGCTTAGTATGGTTTTGATAGGAGTTCCGTCTAATAGTATGCAAACCCTTGGTACTCTACCCGACTATTTAAACAACTAAAACTCCGATGTTCACTCAAGAACTGGCACGAGAAATTGTAATTTAAATTTATTGTGCCTCCTCCATAAAAACAGTTGCGGAAAATTGTTTGTCGACGAGTGCAACGTGACCAGCCTGGACCAGGGTCTTCTCTCAACGACAGTGGAGGCAGAGAAGAGAGACCCTGGGAACGAGGTTGGTGTGCTCTGTCCTCGATCAACGCCTTCGATATAGCTTCACCCTACCAACATGGCGTTGGTGACGTAACTTGAGACTCATCAGTTCAAACAAGTTACTTAATGTTGTTTTTATTAAAGAACTCACAAAAACCTTACTCTTACTGACGTACTGTTTCAGTCGGTTTGTTTCTAGCATTTCCACGATTAAAACTATACATTACTCCTTTAGTTATTGGTTTTCTTTTTCCGCTGATAAGCGGCAATTATCCGTGCCCCCAGTCATCTTCCCAGAGAAACTCCCCTCCCCCTAGACCCCAAGAAAAGCCAAAATCTACATGAGTCACTTGGCAATGGGCTCTATTACTTTTTTCGGTGAAATTCAAAAAATTTCTTTTTGAAAGGCTAATTGCTTCGGAAAGTTACCGACTTAGTAACAAAATGTTCCTAGCCTTCCATCTCATTGTTCTATGGTCAAATTTTTACCATAGAACAGTAAATAAGATGGAAGGCTTATTCAGTAGTCGCGCACCAAAAGGTATTAAAATATCTTCTCTTATATTTGCTTCTACCACTTTTGAAGTACTTGTAATAAAAGGACCCCTCCCTCCCTCCCTCCCCTCCCTTGAATCTGTTTTTAACATACATATATCATTAGTTTTATTTTTTTTTTCAATTTGCTACTACTATGAAAAAAAGCAGTTCTCGTTTTTCTATACATTTCAAAAGTATTCAGTTGCGTTAAATGCTCAACAGGCGATGCTCAATGTGCCTTAATTAGTATGCAGCACTGTGACGAGAGTTTTTGGCTTTCAGATTCTCAATTTTGTGTTCTGCATACTAATTAAGTCGCATTTACACCCTGTATTTTAAAGCCGTGGGTAAATTGCGTCACTTTCTGCTCCATCCGGATCGCTGAAACGCATCAAACAACCGTTCAAAATGAATAGTTTTTTCTCTTGAAATGATTGCTTAAAATCTCACAATTTGAATATTCAGCACAAGAACTTTCGAAATGTAAATGAAAACGAGAAGTGAATTTTGATCGTAGTAGCACTTTAATTGTAAATGCATTTGTGTTTTTTTTTAGTTTTGTGTTTTGTCCTTTTTTTGTTTTTTTGTTTTTTTCACTTTAAAGATTGATTTGTTTTTAATCGTTCATTGTCCTTCATCTTTCATTCGACAAAACAAAATCCTAAACCAACGGATCAGTGCCTGTTCATAATTCAGTCTTGCGCTCCAATTTTCGAGATCCACAAATAAATCTCTTGCGTACCCAGCCAAGTATTCGTCTTACGCAGTTTTTCTAAAAGAAAAAAAGGAAAAGAAAATGAACATATATACTGTGATCCTCGGTGCTACAGGTCACGTTGTAATACTATCCAGAAGAATAAAACGCGGGCTCAGTTAAGGACAATTACTTCAGTTTTAAATACCGGAGTGCTTCATTTTTCCCTTCAAACTTGGTGAAAGAAACTACGAATATTTGAAAAAGACCGACTGATACATGATTCACGTATAAGTAAACAAACAAACCAATTAATTTATTTATTACTAATAAACTTTCATAAATTAGGGTCTCCACAGACGAGGCAAGTTGTTGTCGATAACAAAAAATGTCGATGACAAAACACTGCTTGTGTGAATCAAGTTATCGACTACAAACTGCCAAAAATCAAGGCATCGACAACAAAGTTTGTCATCGACAACTAAAGTAGTTTTCTTTTTCAGAAGAAAAAAACTACCTTAGTTGTCGATAAAAAACGCGGCCGTTTTATTATCGACAACTTCCTCTTTCCGGTCTGAGAGCCAGTAATCGCTTACTAAGGGAACTGGTCAAAACTACTATACTCGAACAGTACCCACCTTTGGGGTTGGGGGGTTCTCAAAGACACCACCTATCTTCGATATTATCACATGAACATTACTGAGAACATTTTATTGGGTTTTAAATTTGAGTTGACCCAGGAATATTCAGCTAGCAAGAGTCGGCATTACTAGACAAACAAGAAAAGTGAGGTTTGAATCTCACTGTAATTTTTTACTGCTGGATAGAGGGGTGGCTATGCAATATAGACACCATCTTTGACGTTAAGCAAGGGGGTTAACGCAGACACCACCATCTATTTTGTGGTTTCGTGGGTTCCTTTTCGAGTGTAGTAGTTTTGACCACTTCCCTAATTTAAAAGTTTATTTCGCAGCGACGCAAACGATTTTTAAAGTAAGTGGTTCTTCATTTCTTGCCACTATTTTCTCAGGCTCCCGTAAAAAATACCGATTATCGACGACTGAACTTTTCGCAGTCTGTGGAACGGATTTCCTAACATTAACAGTTGTCGATTTAAATAACTTGAAGTTTTCGACTGCAAACAGTTGTCGATAACAACTTATCTAATCCGTGGAGGGCCTTAGTTTTTAAAAACAAATAAATAAACAATTCCAGAAAAAAGACAAACTGAATAAAGCAGGTAATGATTGCCGGAATGAATTAATTAACGAACGACCAATCCACTTGATTCTTACTGGCAGCATTAAAAAGTAGACTAGCTATAGGTCGAAAAAAGCTCTTGGTCAAGTGTGCATCTTTTGAGTAACAAAGAGTTAGTGAAAGATAGAGCTCAGAAATGTATAAATGGTAAACAATGTCATAGTATCGTTATAATTGCAAAATATCAAATGAATCCTATACTATTTATACCACAGCGCACAATCTTTCTTTCACACTAAGATAGCAGAATCATCTAACCAAACATGTGTGTTAAAGTGGGTCGTATTCACATATGATTGTAGCTCTGTCAGCCTACCTTTGGTTTTACGTCTTTCCAGCAGCTCTCGCTGCGGATATTACTTGCTCCGCTAACATCTACCTCCATTCCATCGCGTAGGGAGGATACGCATTCGACTTGCAATGTGGAGACTGCGTCTGCGTCATTTGAAGTTTCTTGTATTCCAGATCGTTCCTCCACATCATCTTCCTTGCTAGCACTTGGCTCGTAGAAATCCATCTCCATCCCATCGCCTCGATAGGATGCGCATTCGACTTGCATTTCAGTGGAGACTGCGTCTGCGTCATTTAAAGTTTCTTGGATTCCAGATTGTTCCTCCACATCATTTTCCTTGCAAGCACTTGGCTCGTAGACATCCATCTCCATCCCATCGCCTCGATACGATGCGCATTCGACTTGCATTTCAATGGAGACTGCGTCTGCGTCATTTAAAGTTTCTTGGACTTCAGATGGTTCCTCTAAATCATCTTCCTTGGTAGCATTTGGCTCGTAGACATCTATCTCTTGTACGCTCTCATTTGACACTTCAGCGGAAAGAGCGGCTTCCTAGAAATACCATGAGAGAACATCACTCAGTAGAAAAACTAACAGCTGAGTGAATGAAAAGGTAAATGAATAATAATTTAATTCAGTTGGACATCTCTCCTCCATAAATTGTATTTTGATCGTGAGACTAGTAAAATCGAGTACCGGTAATAAGCCGAGTATTTTGCACAAAAAAGGTAAACATTATTTCAATGTCTTAGATATCCCTGAAGAGATAAATACGGCACTGACCAGCGCATCGCGATTGTCCTGGTTTTTTACTTCTTTTTTTATTGCCTTACCTCGTTTTGTGTGTGTTCGCAGAGAGACTGGCTAATGGAGATCTCAGGATCTTCTATTCTCTCGTCACAAGTGACAGGGCGTCGATATTCGAGGTATAATTGAGATTGCTCCACGATATCATCTGAGAACAAATAATATTCTTCTTTCTCGGTTAGCTGAGTCTCGAAGATTTCCATTTCCTGTGCTGTTTCCTCAGTTGGACTCATTAACGCGCCAGCAACATTTGGCACATCCACCGCAAAAGTGTTTGGAAGCAAGCTGATTATTATGGAGCCTTGTGGCTGCTGTGAGAGGTCAGCTCCTTGAGTGATGAAAATATTGGCATCACTCAAGTTGATGGAAGTAAGGAGCGGTGAGACGACCACCTCGGGAGGGGTGCTGGTTGCATGAAGCAGATTAAAGGTAAGCAGTGAATTTGACTGAGTTGACTGATCATAGGCTTCAGGATCTTGACTCTCACTGACTGTTTGTGCCTGGCTTGGAGCTGATGACCATGCTCTTCTGTACTGCTCAAGTAGTTGGTAGTATGACTGTTTGAAAAACATACCTTCTTGAAATACGCCCCTCCCGAGGTCCATGCCATACTGAAGAAGTGCTTTATTAGCGTCGTTTTTCTCTTTAACTTCCCAATACATGCCCTTAACGGCCTCATACTTGTCTTTCAGAATCTCATGACTTTCTGTGAGCTTAGCCAGATCTTGTCTGGCGTGGTTTAATTCTTCAGACAAGCCATTTGCGTATGTTTCCCACTGAATGGACGTTTGTTTAAATTTCTGTACATCCAGTTGCTGAATATGATAATCATCAATGAGCCACTGCCGCTCGCTTAGCAAACTTTGGATTGTAGTTTGCTGTTGATTTATAATTTGACAAAGTTGCTCCTTAGACAAAGGAAGACTGTTGTTTGCCATGATGAATGCCGCAAAAACAACTGCGGAGTAATGTAGGGAAAAAAAAATTAAACGCGTCAACATATCAGGACACTTGTTTCCTTATAATACGTTATCCCTGCTCTAAAAGGAAATTGCTGAACAAGGAAAACGAACATTGTGCGTAAAAAATCAATGACTTAAAATCACTCCGCTTTTAGTTTTTCACGGAAAAGAATTCTCCGCCGAAAACGAACCTCTGTATGCTGGTAAATAACCTTACCTTCAGGTTATGAAACTCTTTTTGGACCAATAACAATATCGAATTATAATCTTATCTCTTAACCCAACACTAGAGAAATCGTTCCTCCGGTACAAACCGAGCAAAACAAGTGAATACTTTCATTTGCTGCAGTGATGCCTTTTTGCGTCACAATACGAAAAGAATTCCTTGCGCGAGCTTTAGCACGAAGATATTTACACCAAGAGGTACGCGTGAGCAAGAGGCAATGTCCAAATTCAGTCGTTTACTTTCGATTCAGAAACCAGGTTACTGGAAGGGTTTAAGTGAAGTGATCACCTACAAACAGTTAAGTTGCTTATTGTAGGACCTTCTCATTTAGTTTTCCGGCGTGTTTCTACCGTGCGCGCGCAGTGTCGCAACGTTCCTTCCTGTCTTACATTAAGCGCGTGCACGTGCTGAGTGAAAATGTAGCCAAGCAAGGTATCTGTCATTCCATCATGCTTATTTATAATTAGCTGACTTATTATTTTCACGAATGGTCATCCCACTTTTTTTAACGTCAATTGACCAATTTCGATATATTAAAATTCACTCCAAAACAAAAGGCATCATCTCGAGGCTCTGGGGAATAAATTCATACAAATCCTTATATTTATTCCCAAGAGCCTCGAGATGATGCCTTTTGTTTCGGACTGAATCTTAATATATCGAAATTGGTCTATTACTTGCTTTGCTTATCCTCGACGAAATTCAGTCGCAATACACGAGAACTACCTAACAGTAAATTTCTTTCGCTCTCTCGCAAAGTAACATCTATAGTTAAAATTTATTCACGGTAACATTCTTATGAAATCAGATGGTTCATCCCTTTGACATTTTTGCATGCGCAAACAATAATTTGCAATTATTTAGGAGCGCGTTTTGGATTTTGGGTGGTAAACTGCCAAACAAGCTATGTCATATCCAATGAGTGCAAATGGAATGGTTGTTTTATTAAATGTCATTATTTCTGAACTGGACTATTCCACTTTTATGAAACATCTCGCTCAATCAGTTTCCATAAATGGTCATAGATCGAGTATGCGAACTCATAACCGATATTGAGTGAGTCATAAGTATAATTTCACTAGGATTTTTACTGCCCTTCAGCGCAGGACACAAGCAAGTGCGAGAGAAATTTACTGGTAGGTAGCGATGAGTTAGAAATGTCATTACTTGACAACTAAAATTTCGTTGACACCTTTTACGTACGATTTGCGCATATTTACAAATATTACAAAATGTGCGCATGATTGCCGTAGTCGTTATACGAATAGCATTTTTATCACAAAATGCAACAGAACTCCCTCGTATTTTAACTTAAGGCCACGCAAAAGAGAAGTAAGCTGTGGTTGAGATTCCAGTATAAGGAGGCTTTTATTCCAAACGAGTCTTTTGCCCTCTTAATTGTTACAAGTATATTTAGAATTAGAAACTGTTTATTCGTCGATCTTCTTTAGGAAATGTTTGGTCCGTCAACAGAAACCAATTTGTCCGGCCAAGCATCTTCCGTCTTTTTCCTTCCCAACTCTTGTCCATTCTGTCTCGACAGAATAGCCAGTTTGTTCAAACTCCTTCTAATTAAAGCAAGGAAAGAGTTAAGTCATTACAAGGTGTGCATTAACTTGCGTTGATATTTCGGGGCAACAGCAGTTCTTTGGTCCGTTGGTCCATTCCAATCCAGGGATGATCTCACCCGATTCGCTTAAAATCAAGCGCATGTAAGCGGATCTAATTAGAATGAAATTGACGCATGTATGCAGTGATATTAGGTCCTATTTACTTACCAAGTGGTCATGACGTAACATAAGTTTTAAAAGTAATTTTCGCGGCGCTTTCTCCTCGGCCTGACGATTCGATTCGGCGCGTATACGTAATTATATTCTGTGGTATTTTCGGCCTTTTTTCTGTTCTCTGAAGCCAGTTTAAGCTCGAGAAATATTCAGTTTTATATCGCGCAGCAATACGGAAAAAAAATCGCGAATCATTTTTACGGAGGAGCAAAAAAACGCCTTGCTCAAGTTTTATGAAGAGGGAATGACGTCTATGAAAAAAGAGATGGCCGACCGAATTCGCCAATGTGCCTCAACAATCGCCATTTCTGAAGAACAAGTAAAGGTAATTTGAATATAAGTTCCTATGAATTATTCAACTGCTATCGAGATATTCAATGAGATGCAAATAAGGTCGGTGACTGTTTGATCATGCAGCCATGAAGGCGCTTGAATGAAATGTGTTGATTTCGATGAATTTTTGAATGAATGGATTATTGCTTGGTTCAAACGATCGACTTACGCACTCTGCCAGTTTCAACAGCCTTTCTTACGATATTTTAATTACAGGGTTTATATACTGCGTTAGGGCAACAGTTAAAAGGATGTATTAATAAACGGTACGGTACACGTGTACATGTGCTATAAATGAAATGTGCTTTCCTTGGCCTTCTTCCTTCCAATTTATAGCATCGTGTGAGCTTTTTTAGGTTAATGATTTTCAGGGATTTAAGGCGATAATGGTTGGATTACCGAAGCTATTATAATACGCCCAATGATATAATTTTTTGATGTCCTTTTAAACTGCATGTGTCCATTTTCTTTTTCATGGCAGGAATCATTGTTCCATTGATCTCCTGTGGAAATAAATATTATAAACTTAAATACTGTATGGTCCCAATTGAAATAAAACTACAGTAACATTCCCTGAGACATTAGGTGCTTTCCTTCAATAATCACAGCAAAACAAGTGAAAAGCAGTGAAAAGCAACAATAGCTGAAAAGGTCATTTTACAGTTGTTTTCTCAGTGACCTGGCCTGTGAGTGGCAATGTGTGCATTGATACAGATCTCGCTAGTTTTATGTCTTGCTGTTATGCTAACTAGTCTGCATTTGCATATGAAAATTAAAAACGTTGGTATGTAAACAAGGTCTCTGGCACTATATTGCATCCATTCATATGCCTGGAACCTAAGCTACAACTGTGAAATGGTCTGTTATTTACTGGTCAGGATGCATTATTTTGAAGTTTATCAGGGGCATAACTTACCAAGAAATACAGCCACTCACAGGTTTTGATTGAAAGGGTGGACATGTACCAAAATACACTTAATGTATGGAGTTATCAGAGGGACCAGACATTAGAAAAGGGCTTTATATATTTTGACTGTCAGTTCAACAATCAAAGCAAAATAATTAAAGAAACAAAGTTGACTCTATGAGTTGGCAACACTGCTATGTTTCCGGGTCAGAATGCATTTTAATTTGATAGGGTCATGCAACCAAGAACCATCCAATCACAATCTTTGTTTTGTTGAGTGGAAATCTACATGTAGTTATATACCAAAAATATATTTGAAGGGCGATCCGCACTGATCATAATTTTGTGGTATACTACTCAAAGGTATCATGCACTTACGTGAGTCAATGGGTGGCCCGTTTGCCAAGATCCCAGTTTATTGGTGAAACACATTAAAATTCAGTTTTATGCTTACCTGACAAACAGGCCAACCTGTTTAGCAGTTAGGCAGGCTTAGATATCTCTATGTAATTTTGTTTACTGGGCATGCCAAGCAATTTCAGAGCACTTTCCCCTGTACAGTTTGTTTTTGTGGTTGTTATTATTAGTATTATTATTTTTAATTTTACTTCTTTGTTACATATATATGATATTTAGACCATATAATTGTAATACCAGGCTTAAACTCATCCCAGCAAACAGAGTAAGCCTGGCTAACCACATAACTGGGTACTAAGAGTAGGTATGATGGTAGCATTGCTGTGGGTTCCTACATTGGACACTCTTGAAGTGACATTCAAGGGTTGTTTTGTGAGTCATTTGCATAACAGTGTGCCTTCCTGCTTGCTATGAAGACATTGAGGTGAATGATGTTTAGGTTAATATGTCACAGTTTGTCTAAAAAAAGAGATGTACGGGCTTGTTTTCAATAGCCATGCAAAAGTATTGTGCTCCGAGTAGGGAGGATGTGCACATTTATGTTTCTGGTAAATCAGCTTTTTTGTCCTAACAAAAGGTTCTAATGATCTAAACTTTACCGTGTATTTCGTGTATGTTGCTTTTGCTTTTTTGCTTGTCTTGCAAGTGAAATTCAGCTTTAATTAATCATTGTAGTTATAGCCATGCGAGGCTGGAATTGTCATATACACATCCATTTATCTAGAGAGAGAGACTGTTGTGTGTTGTTTTGAAATTGAAGTGATTAATCTTTTCAATAGATAACCTAGCTTTGAAAAAAAGGATATGCAGTATTTGTTCAGTTTGCATGTGATCATTACCTTAACAAATTTTACCGTGACAAAAAGACCAATTCCAACCACAAAATGTTTTTTCCGTCTTATTTTGATTAGTGTTCAGACTTGGCCAGTCCTCAAGTTGTTAATCGTGGCTTTTTATTTGAAACCTCTTTGTCTACAGAGTAATAATCTGTGCATTAACAAACTTTTGGATGCTATGCTTTACCCACTTTGATGTTAAAAGAATATCCATATTATCTTACAGTCATTGAAAGGAAAGGAAAGGAACTTTATTTAAGTGTCTAATCTTCTAATGCTGTAGAGCACTAATTGGGGACACTGTCAATTGAAAGTAACTAGTTCACGCAAATGAAATCAAATGTTGGTTTTTGAGGAGAGGGGAAAACCAGAGTACCCGGAGAAAAACCTCTCGGTGTAGAGCAGAGAACCAACAAACTCCACCCACATATGACACCGAGTCTGGGAATCAAACCGGGGACATATTGGTGGGAGGCAAGTGCTCTCACTGCTACGCCATCCCTGCACCCCAAGGGGTGCAAGGTAAACATAATGTAAATAAATGTAATTATGATATTTCCTTTTGAAGCACTGGATAAACAATCACAATTCCAACCTTCATGGCACCAGACGAGTAGATGCGTCTACCAGCAAAAAGCTAGTGAGGGAGCGGTCTGGCTTCAATGCCTTTACAAGTGAAATGCTTAAGAATGGTAAGTTTATTTTTTTTTCATTTTTTTTTTAGTAACAGTTTAATTTGATGTAGTTTCAAAGTTGCCTTAATAAAGCACACCATGGTTTTTAATAAATTCTGTGATGTCCAATTACAAAGATCCATTACTTTGGGGTCATGCTGACACACCAATACACACACCGGTATACAATATAAAATAGAATCTATTACCTTACGTTGATAATGTTAGTTCTTACTGTGATACTTAGTAAGTATTGTTATCATTTTGGACTGCATACCATAATGATAATTCAAATTCAGTAATTAATTCTTGAAGGAGAAAGATGGGAATGTGTAATTAATCCATATCGGTAAAAGGAAAAATATTTGCTACAAATTTAAGATATTAATTCTCAATTTTTTTTATTTATGTTAGTTGAGGTATCAGGGTAAATACCAACTATTATGCCTTTTTTTATTGAAAAAAATACCCAGTATTAAGGGTTGTCTAGGTTCTATTTTTCATTTATGATGAGGTTATGTTGTCGTACACAGGAAAAACAATGGATGCTGTTGCAATCATTCATTCAGACAGTGCACGGTTAAGAATTTTAATTATGACGCTGAAAAAAGGATTTCGCATATGTTCATTTGTTTTCACAGAGCAAGTTGGTGGAAATGCTGAGGTTTTTCGTGCCCTTGGTGAAAAATGGCGAGGCCTTAATGAATCTGATAAAGATTCTTATAGAAGGAAGGCAGCTGAGTCAACCTCATTGACAGGTGTATCTTCACTGTCGCAAGATGAGAGGGCAAAGAGGATCATCAAGAATATGATGAAGGAGGTAGCTTGACTATTTGCATACAAAAATTTGTCACTTTGTTATGATAATAATAACAATAATATTAGTAACAAATACTTTTAACTGAAATATTCACACTAGGAATATTTCATACATTTATGCTCATTAGTGCACAGTTATTTTGTCGTTATGGGGAAGTTACTGTTGATGTGTAAAAGATCAATTTATGGAAATTATGTACATGTGTTTTAAATGAAAAGGCCAATGAATAGTAAACAAGGTGAACCTCAAACCTTCCTCAAACATTTTGGGTGCTCTCAGATTTCCAAGTTTGACAGTAAGGGTGTTTAAATTCAGGTAATGATATATAAATCCTTGATAATATTATCATCCCATGGATTAAGAATGGGCGACATGTGACTGGAAATATTCCTTGCAGGGCAAATCTTTTTGGGTATATTTATAATGGCGAGCTGCTGTCTTGTAAGTACCATACAGATTTGACCTTTTAAGTAGTACATGTAGTTCTCTGTGTGTCACTTCTGTAATTTGGACACAATAATAAGTATGGAGGCGTGCATGTGACCAGTGATTACTGCATTTCTATTGGCTGGCATGGCATGAGCTATTACGATTATTACAGTTACAATTAATTTTATTAAAGAAGCACAGGCTAAGCTTTGGTACAGATCTAGCAAGCTTGAAACTAGTAGAAGAGTGGTTGGAATGATTATAGTTATACGCCATAATAAGACAGTACAATGCCAATCTTAGTTGTGATAAACTTAATTGCAGGTCGCAGAACTGGAAACATTGGGAGGCCATTGTTTGTTGTTGTGTGGTTTGGATGGAACACTCTATCAAGGAGCGTCTTCAGTTGGGGAGCGGGTGATGTCTGCACCTGGTTGCAATATTATTCCCTTGTTTTCTAGTTACTTGCAATGTAAGTTAAGATTGCAAATCACTTACAGAATTCAAATTTATCCTGAAAGTGGCATAAATTTATTTGGAAAGTTACCGTTGCAGTGATTTATTTCTTCACCTTCATTGTCAAGTGATATTTTAACTGAGCCTTTTACTGGTGTACTGCTTTAAATAATGTTGCAAATATAATGTACCTGTTGTGTAGACTATCGGATGGGGTGAAATGTTTGCTTCAGTGGTCTTGACTGTGGTAGGTCTACAGCTGTGGTACGTAGTTCAAACCCCTGGAGAACTTATCCTGTTTCTCTGAAGTTTTCAAGTAACCTTAATGCCAGTGGTCGTTCACTTTCCTATTGCATTTAAAATCGGCTGTTGACAAAAGCACATGTGCACTAGTACCTCGTTATTCTATATATTTGGCTTACAACGTACATGCGTCCATTGTTTTTGTTGTCTTGGATATGTCGGCTGACATAAAAACATGGTAAGTGTGATAGTTTGTGTTATGGAGTGAATTACATTAAGCCACTGGTTGATTACACAAGGTCTTTCGGTGATTGTCATTGCACCATTCCAAGCTGGCTTCAGAGGTCAACAAAAAGGCTGACAAGGCAGAAAGATTTGAAACCTTGGAAAACGGACAGTAACTTTTTAAAATTTATTATCTAGACAGAAAAATCTCATATAATTTTTGTAGGTTATCATCCAGAGAACAATTTCAAACAAACACCAATAGCAGAGGACTGTTATATGTTAATTGTTGGTATAAGTGTGGAGTACAAATAGATTGAACTATATATGCCTTGTGGATAAGATTTGGTTTGAATAGACACCTCAAGGAAATGCTGAGGACATGAAATTGCAGCAGACCATGTTTACGAAGCATACTGCACGTAGCGGCACTTATTTTAAATTGAATCAGTTGCTTAATTTCACTGGAGCTTTGTAAAAAGGCCAAACGCTTGTTTCACGTTGCAGGTTGGAAGTATAGTTAAAGATACCTTTACTGCTGACCCCCAGTCATAAAATGACTATCATACGATGTAGTGTTTGGATCAAAGTACTGACTATTTTTCGAACGGGTAGCTTGCAATTGTTGTAAAGTCCATTATTGTTTTCATGCCAGATTGCTTTTTTGTCTGCGTCAGCAGTTAAATTATTGATAAGTACACTTCCAACCAGCAAAAGTTATAGACCGAATGCATAAATGGTGGCCCAAAACCACTAGCCTCGCTCTCAAGCAACGTTTCTTTTGTATTTTGTCCATGCAAACGAGGCTAGTGAGTCTAATTTGTACATAAACAAAAAAATATTTCTTGGCCGCCATTTATGCATTCGGTCTAGTCATGTATGCTGTACTGTGCATACACGTTTGCTTTGCAGTTGTATGTCATGAAGAATTCATATTTAGACATGTTTCTTGCCTCTGATTAAAAGATAGACACGAAATGTAACTTGAAAAGTTACGAGTCACAGACCCAAATCATAGATGATGTTAGCAGCCTCAACAACCTTGGGTCTTGTTGGATAACCCTCTTGTCAATCCGTACACTGGTGTACCAGGGATTACACCTCCAACAATTATTGCTAAGTATGTAAAGGCCAATGATTGCCCTGCAATATAAATATAAGGATTTCCTAATTCATTAGTATTTTTGAGAGTAATGGGAGAAACTCCCTAGGAGCTTTAGTTCTGACTGTGCTATTTTTGATTATTTAAAGGTCACCAGGACAAGAAAGAGGAAGTGTCAACAAAAACTCTTCAGGAACTGTTCAATGCCAAATATAGTATGCTATTCGTGTGTCTTAGTTTTGTTTCTCCCTCGATACATCTGGTGTTTTCCATCTTCAAGCGAACGGACAGCAGATAGTCTATCAGCCCCTCATAGTTTGCAAATGAACATGGTGTTACAGCTGTAACTTACCTGCAGCATACTTTGCTTTTTATAAGCTCTCTATAAGTATCCTCTAAAGGTAAGCCATGGTAACGGCTTAATACGAGAATTAGGCTGATCTCTCATATACCTCATCTACCCTCCGTCCCTCTGTACCCAATGTTCCTGTTTACCGCTGTTCCTTTATACCCTCTGATCCTCTGACCCTCTGTTCCTCTATACCCGCTGTCTCCCCTCCCTGTGTTCCCCCTGACCCCGTAGTCGTTCTTTCCTCTGTACCCTGTGTAAGACAAGTTCTGTTCCTGTGTTACTAGTATTTGTTGTGATGCTATTAGCTGTTAATGTTTCACTATTTCGGGGCCCGGTATATGAGAGACTACCCGAGAATTGCGTTTTATCTTTGAGCTATAGCTTGGCGAAGCTATTTATGAAAACTAACTATGTATTTTGATCTGTATAGGCGATCTTGTCAAAGAAGAAGTCCGCAAAAATATGCCATATGTTAAGCTTCAACAGCTAGGTATTGTTTTTAAGGACTTGCCGGATGATTTACTGAGACAAGTTGGAAGAGTGCCGAGGAAGCCTGCTCTGTATGGTAGTGGG
>BLFO01000144.1:290338-300603 GCA_014634245.1 Montipora cactus | reverse complement strand
CCCCCCCCCCCCCCCCTAAGTCAGCGAGCTAAACCTCCTAGTCCCCTTGCAGGTGCCTGCTAAGTTTGGGGGCCGTAGCGTAAATACGAGTGTCGAATTTTGCGACCATTACCCTTGTCGACTTCTGAAGAGCCTTGAATCCAGTGTGGAAGTGATTCGCACTGCAAAATTACGGAAAAAAACATTTTTCGTTTCTTTTGGAGTTAGGTAACCCACAGTGTCATATACCATTGGAAAGGTCTCGACAAGATCTATCACGTGACGAAGTTTGGTGATTCTGTGTCATATTGGGTACCCTGTGTGAAGTTTTCGTCCCTAACATTCAGGGGTTTTATTCCCTTGGGACTCGACTCCGTGTGCGGCAAGAACCCGTGGCCCAACGACTTTTGGCACCATTTTCGTCCCGGGGCGAATCGACCTCTCCCCGCCAGAGGAGACCCCCAGGCTTCTTTGCAACGACATGACCTAGTTATTTTACTGTGAAGATCACTGTTTCATGAATGTCTTGTATTCGTTCATGAAGTCTGCATATTTACAGTAACATCGTGTAGGGAAATCTTTGCTGACGTCATTGTTTATAATGTGTCTTATTAACATACGCGTTTGCTGACAAAAGGCATCATGCTATTCACAAATTGACTCAAAAGTTCAAAGAACATGTTAAACTTAGTAAAATCTCCAAATTTAATGCCATTTGACTTTGATAACGAACGAGGTCTTACCCATTCAAAAACTTTTTAATTATTGGATGGCAAAATCTCAAATGTGCTCATGCATTCTTTGCAAATTTTCGAATTTTCAGAGCGAAATTGCTTAGAGATGATTTGATATATTGTGCTCAAATTTTCAGACATTTAAGTAGCTCATTATGCTACGTGCTTTCTTGATTTCCTGGCCGATAGATTCGACAACGATGGGCCTATGCTAATGAGCCAAAAATGTAAACAAAGATTCGCCTTTTTTACAGCACAGTCATTAGATCATTTCATTCAATTCTCCGTCCGAATCTGAATTGCCTCAATCAGATTCGCTGTCACTGCCAAATTCAGCAGAAAGGACTGAGCGTAAATCTTTGAAGACCTCACTTTCACCTAACTCTTCAGCGACATCTTCATCGTTGTCGTCAGACTCAATTTGGCTGTCAATCTTGTCACTAAAATCGTCCATGTCTTGTAAAATTCCAGTTTCTTGTTTCATTGATGTCTGGAGGTTTCCTTTTTCAGATGCCGAAAAATATTCACGAAGGTATCCAGAGAAAGCTCTAAGTTCATCCAGCTTGGTGAGCACAATCGACAGTAATCCACGGCATTCCGCTGAATCTGTTCTGCGTGCCCTCAAGTTTTCTTTCGTAGAATTTTACTATCCGCCGCATTTCTTCCTTGATAATACTTATTTCTTCATTACATCGATTGTTGATATGAACAAGATCAATCAACTGCCTTTTGACACAATAAGGGACTGAAGAAGGGAGATCAACCTCACTGTCAATAGTACGCCACATGGAAGAGTTTATGTCAAGGGCATCTTCAACCAAGACCTTCAATGGGTATTTGCTTCCCGTGTTTGTCTGTGGTCGCTCATATTCTTTAACCAACTGCTTTACAGCATTGGTAGTCTTGGAGATTTGCGAGCACAACCGTCTGGCAATGGCTTGTCCATCTCTAAAAGAAATCGATAAAACAATTACGGAAACCTACGTCTCCGATTTCTTCACTGGTCTAAACATCCCTTTGTCTAAAATAATATCCTGAAACAAACCCTTTTACAATTTAAAATTAAGAGTAGTCTATCAAAATCGATTTAACTAACAAAACCACGGCTGTCTTACCGCACTAGCTTAGCGATTTACGGACTTCTGAAGTAATAGCAACTTTATTAATCTCTCGGAGTTATATAAATAAGCACACAGATCAACTTAATCAACTCAACTCAAATCAGATGTTGATTAAGGATACTTAACAAACCTCTTGGAGCAGAGTAGAGAACCGACAAACTCAACCCACGCATGGGATCAAGACTGTGAATGAATTCCGGGCCAGAGTGGTGGACCGACCCTGCTCTCTTGATAATTATTATATTTTCATCATTGAGTTTTTGTATGTGCAGTATATGTCAATACCTGCATATTTTTTCATCAATTGCAACAGAAACCACCCTTCTGAACACTTTGAGTGCATTGAAAGCAGTAAATCCTTTTGGCGCTTGTCATGGAGCTCATGGATATATGCAAGATATAAAGGATTGTCTGGAGACCACCGCGCCTGACCAATCTCTAATTTCTTGAGTTGCTGATCTAATCTGCAATAATCAAATCACATGCACCAGTTCTTAAAACCACGCCATACCATACCAATACCATATTTACCAATTTGGTTCATTAAAAACTGTGGAAGAGTTGTTTGAAAGCTGATTAGCGCTAATAACCTTGACTACCTTGGCTATGTACAGGTTTCAGCCACAGTTAACACAGGATTTGCACTAATTGCGCTTCAAACAATCCGGCCCTTGTGATTAAAGACCTAAATAATATTTTAAACTGCCTACCGCTCAAGTTGAACAGTCAATATACTCCAAGTGTCAGACCCTGGGTTGCTCTTTGCAAACTTGTCCTGAATTGAAACGATAAGACAAATACAGGTTCGATAAGTGACAGATATGCTCCTCCATACATGTAAATGACTGCACACTAGGGGTATAACACAATGTAATGCATCTAGGATGGAACCGTGCCTTTAAACCCTGCTTTACTAGGAACAACAGAGTTCTTTGGAGACCACCCTATCATCTAGATAAAGGTGCTTCAGTGAATTACAACTACATAAAATCCACTTCATTGAAAACAATTTTGAACCACAACCTCTACAGAACTGAGTTTCATATACTTTTTACTTGAGGCAATATGCAGAAGCTGCAAATATCTTAAAAGCATTAAAATTCTATCCAATGCATTGGGGTCTGTTCTAGGTTTGGGTTTCCCTCTCAGAGATAAAACAACATAAACAAGTATGGGTAAAACAATGTTTTCCATACCTCACAGAGTAATACTGTCTCAACTTTTCTGGGTAGGCATCTGAGCCAGATAAGCCATCTTCGCAAATAAAGTATAACACATAAATTAGTACTGTCAACTATAATTTTTTAATGCATATTTCACTTCATAAGCAATAACCAGGCTATTAATTAAATTAAATGCAACACAAATATTCTGCCTCATGGTTATCAGTGGCTCTTATGCAAGCATAACAACAATATCTCCTTCAAGCATACCAGGTTTTCCTGTGAAAGAGGTCTTAGTCATAGCAGTTTTTTTCCTTGTTGCTCCATTCCTCGATCGTGGAAACCTCAACTTTATTACCCGGAGAAAGTAAAACTGGAAACGTTTTAAACGCGACATTGATTAAGAGAAAGTTCTCGTGACAGGATCCGAGGTTCATGGAGCACAAAATTAATATGCAACACACTGGAAAAGTTTAACATGTACATATAAGCAAGACAAAGATAAATCAGCAATACCGTCTACAGTAGATCAACTGCTTCACAAAGACAACTATAATAATATTACTTGGCAACATACATATACATGTATAGTGGGCAACATCAGCATTTCTATCAACGAACGATGCATGCTGAGAATCAGTGAGTGAGTGAATTAGCCGATCTGGTCCATGACAACACCCGTCTATGCAATTCAGATACCAATGAGTAACAATCCTGTATAAGTATTCTTAGAGTTGATTGAAACAGGCCTATGAAAAGAACACTTAATTGAATTAATGAAAGGGTTGCTAAATATTAGGTACTCTTGGTGTTAACTTTGATACAAAATATCCTTATAATTATAACAATAACATTACTGTACTAATGTCATGGAATGGGATATGATAATAAGTCTGAAAAATAGACAGCCCACAGACCTGTCTCATTTCACTTCACAATCAGCAAGTTTAGTTGATCTTCCGTTTCTTTCTTGGTCTCAACAGCCTTCTTAAAATGGTCACAGAGTCGGTCTCCTGTATTGTTTCAGCATCAGTAAAAAGTTACAACAATATCTAAATGAACTTAAAAAAGACTAATGGAAACAACCACAACATTTACCAAGGGCTGAAATTGACTTTCTTGCAAAATGAATGAGAAAATCAGTTAATGTGTCGACTCTGTGTGCAGGAGTCATTTCCTTCGTTATCTTTCCTGTTGGCCTCAAGTATGACCACAGTCTTTCCATCACCTCGCCATCACTCATCCCAAACCCTTCCAGCCTTCTTCCACTGTAGTTTACCTGTCATTTCAAGTGAAAAAAGTCATTGCTTACAAACTGTACCATCTTCAATCAAGGGTCTCTTACAATTATAATAGCACCAAGGGAAGACAACGGTAACGTTGCCGAAACCTACTTTAGTGACATATACAGCACAGGTATATTTCAACATAATAACAGGTCCAAATATTTCTTCCTAAATACCTGACAAGAAACCTTGTGCCCATAGCCGTGGAACGCAGGGATTGCAAGAGCAACCTTTTCAAGTATTGACTCCTGGTGTGTGTTCTGGGACAGAAACATTATTTAGAACAAATACACGTATGTACGGAACAACAACATGTAGAAGATAACAGATGAATAACAATGTATGCTAATAAAATAATGCAACTCTTACTCTCAAGTGTGTATCCAATACGCATCATTGCAATATCATAAAAAAAATAAACGTGGATGGATTTGTTATCAACCATTTCCTTAATCCACTTGAGAAGAAAAACTGCATTTCCAATCCTGCAATAAAATGGTGAATAGTAACACACGATCAAATGTCAGAATGGCTCTACACTGTAGCTCACAATTGAGACACATGTCACAAGGTGCAGAATGTTAAAGAATAATGGTTGTGTCACTAAAATGAGGAAACAACTAGCAAAGCTGAAGTGTGTAACCAGGATTGAGTTACATACCCTTGTTAAGCATCATGCTGGGACACAGGGCCATAAGGGAATAAATTATTTGTTACATTAACAAAACACTGCATACTGAAAGGAATATGGTAACTCCTCCCTTGCTTGAAATTAATTTTTAGTTAGTGTGCTAAGTTGAAGGATGGCATTTGTTTAGTGCAGTATTGACGAAAAATGTTCTATAATTTCTTACCCTTCTCCTCTCTTCAAGCTGAAAAACTTCAGTGGAACCTCATGTTTACAGCTTGCTCCAAAAAGAGCTGTCTCGTCCACCTTCTTGGATTTGTTCTTTGAACGAAGACTAGACCCTGCTTAGAACTGGTTACATTGTTCCTAAAAAAAAGATCACTCTTTGAATTGGGTGGATTTAATTGGGTGGATTGAATTGGATGGATCAAAACTGCAGAGAAAGACCTTAGTTACAACTACACCTGAAATTCTGAGACAATCCCTCCTCCTTCATCCAGGCTGGGGACTGGCAGGGGTGGAATTTACACCCCAGGCGGAGTTAAGTGTCCTACATCAGGCATTTAGTGTAAATCACTACAGTAAAAACTGACATATCTAATTCTCTTGATTCAAATCATGAGATTGATTTAACACTGTCTAAAGAGAAGTATTTACTCAAAATACTGATAACAGAACTGATTCCAAGATGACACATAGTTGTTGTTCAATACAAGGGTTTGGTAGATGGCTTCTACATGTAAGTGTACCATTGATTTGGTGTTAAAAAATGTGTCCACTTTCACTTGACTGATGAAAAGTTCCTCTCCATGATTCGAATCTTTTCCACTAGTTCCAGCACTGCACTTCCTGACGCAACCAAACAAGGCATCCACAGAAATAAATATACTTCCATGTTCCTTCAAATAAAATGCAGTAACAGTGTTTAGTAATACACATACGCCATGGAAGAGCTAAGTCCTAACAAATAAAAGAGCATGTAAAACAAAAAATTAACCATTTTGTCTCATTGCTTTAATGTCTGGCAAAATGATTATTACTACTAAATAGCATGCCCAATTATTTTAGGACAGTTTATTACGCTGGAATATTCAATCACTGTCCAAGAAGGTTTTAGCCCAGAAACTTTCACTTACAATGTATGTTTAATCATATGACACAGAGGAAAAGAATATCCTATAAGTTATAAAACGTATTTCAAAAAAAGACAAATTTCAGAGACAATTTACACCATGTAACGTTCATTGAACTTAAACATTACAATGCAAATTAGTTACAAGTTTACAATGAATACAGTACTGTACATTTAAATGCAGCTTCAAATGTTACCTGTATGTACATTACAGGTTACAACAAAAATTAAGAAAAAGAAATACTGCAATGTCTCTGTGCACAAAAACTGCTTAGTACTAGTTGCATCATGTCAAGAATACTAAAACAACTGGGCAGGCTTCAATGTTCGACAAACAGACATTATTCATATATTTCTTAAGTTATCAGTGTACAATGAACTGAACTTACATGTCAAAGGATCACTGTAACAAACCTTAGGGCAAGCACGACATTCATGTTCACTTTCAAGCAAGGGATTGAACTGCTTCAAATTGTTCAAGATGCTGGTGATATACCTGAACTCACAAAAGCAATCTCCAACGAGCAATCGATAAATATCTTTAACCTAGAAAATTAAATCAAATAATCAAATTGGTCAAATATAAAAAATACATACAGGGTTTGAGAAAAGTGATGTCTGCTTGTCTGGAACAAGAAGATTTCATGCCTTGGCAAGCACCTCTCTCTTCGATCTCTCAGACCACTTGCCAGCCAGGCAAGCTCTCACACACTCAAGAAAATGAAAACGAAAGGTATCAAAATTTTAAATCACGCAAAATACATGAGAAAGGGAAAGTGAAGGAATGCCTCAGGGAAATCGGCCATGAAGCTTTCTTTTCTAATTTTAACTTTTTTCCAGCCCATTGCAATAAGAATACATGTAATAGCTGCTTGATTGCTTCTTAGCAGAAAACTGCCTACTTATGGTACTGAGCCAACAATAATAAATTTATAATATGTAGGCATTGTTGGCTCATTTTTGCCTGGAAATGGTAGCTTGTATGTGTGTTATTTGTGACAAAGCAACAAAATGAAGCTTCTCTGATGATACTTACATACACTTTTGACAAAGACGGAGCCAGCCACTGCAGTGCCTGATAAATTGATTTTAAGGACACTCTGCATTCAAGGAACAGGTACTGCAGCAAGTTCATAAATCCCAAGTCAAAGGCAACTTGAGGTTGTTTAGGTGTGGATGGCCAGAAACCATTCCTAACTAAAGTTATAGCCTCTGGTTCATGCTCACAGCATTTTATTTTTAAATTAATGGCATGTTGCAGTCCTACAGAATGCAATGTAGTATGAGGTTAGCTGATAAGATGAAGGCAAAGGTTAATTTTAACTCACTCAATAATAGTTCCATGGTGCTAAGTTACAAAATAATGCAAAAAAAGAAAATTTGTTTCATTGCCTTAAAACAAATCAACAGCAGATGAGCTTAGAAGCTGGTGCCTTACAGGTTGGTGGAGCAAGGAAGAGATCTGACCATAGGGAAGGAGGGAACCATGGCAACCCTGCGAGCGGCAACCATGAAAAAGGCAATGTCACACTGAAGCAATCAGTGAAATGTTGTGTACCAACCAGATACTTAACAAGAAGGGAGGGAGGATGAGGAAAGCTAAAATTTCCACTGGAAAAAAAAGGAAAAATGGCCATTCCAGTAAGAAAGCAAATGCAAATGTGACCACAAGGAGTTCCTGGCTATACTTATTATAATTTCAATGCCTTCATAATCAGGATTGTAGATATTTAAATACCTCGAAGCTCTTTTTTTTCAACAGTTGGGTTTCATAGTTCAGTATAATATCCTTAATAAATAATTTGCTGACAGCACTTTCAACAAAGTCAAATGCAATTCAATAACTATTGTCTATAGAATCAATAACAAAGCATGAAAGCCATACTGATATGACACTTATCACCACTAGAATGAAGTTATCATGTTAATATGTTCAGAATTATATTTTAAACAGAAAATTATGACCAAGTAACTCGCCTAAAATAATCTTTAACAGTGCGACACGCCTCACCGTGGCCACCTAACAAAGTTTTTTACAAATTGTCCGCCAATCAGCATGTGTGAATTTGATTGACAGTCACGCCTCCTTGCAAAGTTTGCACAGTTGTAAGTTGAACGTCGTTTCATGGGTTGTTGGGTCGACATATTTACACACAATAATTGTACCAAAATGTGAAAGTTTATTGGGTGGCCACGGTAAGGCATATTTCGCTGTAAGTATAACAAAACATGTTTGAAGACTGAGTTTCTCAAGAAAACATTCAACTTGCTTGATTTGAATGGGCCATGTTTGATATAATAAAGGTAATAGTGAAAATTACAGTAACAACAATAATAATAATACTTTGTTTCACCACATTAGCAGGATCCTGAATTACAGTGAATATAATTAGTATTGTTTTATAGTAATTATTATTACGTATAATCACATAATCTAGCTGAAACAAGTGCTTCATCGCTAGGAAGTTCAATTGGCTTCTTTTGTCTGATCCTTATAATCTTCAAACATGACTCATGCTTTTATGGTTAAAATGAAATTGGCATTTTCTTTTGAGAATATTGGCAGACAAAAAAAACAAGATCAAGCTGTGGAATTTACATAATATATTTCAACACTAGCCAACTTCCTTACCATATGAATCCACAGCTATAATGTCACGCACATAACCGTGGTTGTGGTTGTGTGGTGTGGTCCACACACATTCGCCAAACTGGTAGGGAATGTACCTTTCATCCTGAGTAAATAAACCTCTGTATTAGCTTGTTTTGTGAAGTTTAGAAACACATAATAAATATGATCATGAGCCAGTCATTTATCTAACCAAGCTCTTTAGATGTCAAGTCCATTCATTGATATTGAAAATTGCAGTGTCACAAACTGCTGTCACTAACAACCACAGAGAATAGCGACGACCATTTGAAAGTCACAATACTTTTTGTGTGAAGTGGACTGATCAAAACTTTACTGTAAAGGAAATAGTGAATTAAAAACCCCAGTAAATTCGCTACTTTTGCAATCCAGTTCTTTTTGGAGGGTTATTTCCATTCAAACAAATTATGGATATCCAGTTCACTGAAGTGTAAAGACTCCCCCAAACCGTATTGCAGTATGGGAATGGAAAAATTGTCAATCGAATGGGTGAAAATAATGAGCATATATTGTACATGTGTGGGAAAATCATGAGTGCTCTAGACCTACAATTGTTGAACCGTTACCGAGTCATTAACAAGCGTTACCGAATTAATAAAACAGAGACAGAAACAGAAGGAAGCCAAAAACAAAAAAGCCTTAGACAAACATCATATTGTAAACTACAATCACAACGTAAAAACCTTCCAAATCTCCGGTTGATGCAAAGATCTGCCTCCTGCGTGCACAATATTCGTGTGTTCTTCGCAAAGGAATTGAGCTGGTCCGCAGTGGAGGCATCTCCCACTGGCTTCTCTTTCGCATTTTGGGATGGTACACATATGGGATGATGTCCAATGGGCAAAGAATGCCTTGTCAACAAAGCTGACACCTATTTATCTCTAACATTGAGCCACGATTCAGCAAGTCTTTCCTTCCTAACGTGGTAGGCTTTCAGCCTCCGTTTCATCTTTACTTTGCGGACCTTTGCTTTTTTGTTAGCGCCGGTGGATTCTTCCTCGAAATCAACGGGTAAATCATGGTAAGGGTGCTGCGAGGAATCACTGGAGCTAGTTGACGCTAGTGGAGATGCTGTTGCGGAATCAGTCGCTCGTTGGATGGAGTAACGAACTGGAAAATGCAGAAAACCCTGACCAACATGGACACGTGGACCCGGCAAAACAATATCCGGTTCAATGCTTCTAAATGCAAGGTGCTAACCATCACTCGAAAAAAGAGCCCACTAAACTTCATCTACAAGCTTGATAATGTAGAGCTAGAGCGTGTGTCCACGGAGAAAGACGTTGGAGTTAACATCACCAACTCCCTCACCTGGAACACACATATCCGCGCCATTATTGCTAAGGCCAACAAGCTACTTGGACTTCTAAAACGCACGTGCCCACTACTAAACGATGTCTCTGCTAGACGATCTCTTTATCTTGCACTTGTGAAGTCACAGTTATCCTATGCGACCCAAGTCTGGTCCCCGGACAAGATAGCATTAAAAACTCAAATTGAAAGGGTTCAAAGGAGGGCCACAAGGTGGATCCTCAAACAACGTGTAGGCGTGATGTCATACAGAGACAGACT
>BLFO01000144.1:260582-278082 GCA_014634245.1 Montipora cactus | reverse complement strand
CATCAGTAAAGATTGGTGTCTCGTTTTCGCGATGTTGAGCAACCTCGGTTATTTTGAAAGTGAATGATGGGTTGTGTGCATTTTTCTTTTTTCGAGCCTCCTGCGGTTTTGACCTGCAACATGATCATTTTTTAGATATTAATAAAAAGCGCCATCACTTCAGGACTTTTCAATTAGTCATGACCAAGAAAATGGAAGGTAATTTTCCCTGAGTTCCTCAGGTATTTAATTGGATGCACCACGATTTTGATAAGCGTCTACCAACCTACAGCCTGTTCCAGCCTCCCAGATAGTAGGGAAAGAGAAAAAAATGCGTGCGAAAAATGAGCTTTTCCCACGCAGTTGTTTTCGTTTTGCCGACTATCTGAGAGCCTGGAACAGGCTATTACCAACCCCAACGTTACTCGCGTCTGGGAATACAGGCGACCAAAGGCACAAATTGTCCCTCACAACTCCACTCCGAAATTAAAGATAAACATGAAAGAAATGTGTATGTAAAGAGCGGGTTATAAACAAAATTGAAAAATTCAGGGGGCTTCAATGGGATTCGAACCCATGATCTCTGCGATGCTGATGCAATGTTCTACCAACTGAGCTACGAAGCCACTCAGTTTGGAGCAGGTCAATTTGTTGGGATCATGTGTTCCCTTGAAAGGACTAATAACGCAAAGCCTTACATTTCTCCCTTATTGTAGTAAATGCTTAGACTGACTTGAGAGGACACTTAGTGTTGGAGAGTCAAAATCAGGTGTACATCTAACTGATGATAACGAGCACTTCTGGGCATAAGTAGCAGAATTCCTCGTTGTACTTCACTTAAAGATTTTTAACAACTAAAACAAATAATGAATAGACGTTTTGACCGCACTACAGTCAAAAATGAAGTAATTTAAAATCTTAGTACTTGCTAACGTTTCAGTTTAATTAGCTTTTTCTCGCCATTTTTACTCTTCATTTATTTCATTCATGATATTTAACTGAGATTCTTTTACGCTTTTTACATCTATATATATGCCCTTTTTTTTTTCTTATCACCTACTTGATAACAACCAAACAGCGGTCGAAACATATACTTTAGCGAGTATTGAAAGGTTTTTTTATATAATTAGCAAATGATTTGAATCCAGGGGTCATATCAAGACTTGATGAAATAAGATCGTCCGGGTGAGTGTAGTCCTGAGAACTGTTGTTGGTGACTGACTGACATTGACATTGTTGGTGACATTACTGACGTTTCGACAACCTTCGCGGAAGTCATTTTCATCCTCAGAGTCAAGTGATTTGTGTAGAGTAAGTGAATCTTATAAACTTTGATTCATTGGTCAGTAGAAAAGTGATCTTGTTGGTCCGTCTAGTCAGTGATGCTTTTGGCTGGGATAAAGCCTTTTTACATAACACAACCAGAAGTCATTATTATTATTATTATTATTATTATTATTATTATTATTATTATTATTATTATTATTATTATTATTATTATTATTATTATTATTATTATTATTATTATCGTAACTATTACAAAATTCTCGAATCTGATTGGTTCTTTGCGCTCCTATTTGTCGCGTAATTGGTGCACGATCACGTGGGTGTCCAATTGCAGTTAACCAATTTGAACAACTCCTAATTGGATACCTGTAATTGGACACCTGCACCATTCTCGAATCAATCACACGCACTTGGGTGGGGTCTTTCTTGCTGTTTTTCAACTGTTTGCAAAACAGATTGAATATAATTTTGACTTTTTAACACAAAAAGGTATTCAAAGACTTTTTATCCTCGAATTTTGTTATGATTTCTAGCATTTTGTTTTTACGATTAGTTAGTAATAGGACATCGTGCCGTACAATTCAGGGGTATAATCCTGCTCGTAATTTCAAATCGGCCTCGCGCGCAAATCACTCGCATGATTACTCCCGGAATCATACTCCATTCAGTCCTATTACTCTTACTTATTATTGGTAATTGAGATGTGTCACTTGCCTCGCGAGTTGCTGCTTCCATTGTTTTATCTCCTCTGTACTGCAGCGATGCATTGTGGGCTTTTCTCCGTTCCCCACAGAAGACACTAAATTGGGTTCGTCTGGCAGGACACCAGGAAGTAGAATTGGCGCCTGTGGTGCTGCATATCCGTCACCTTGTTCCTGCACAGGCAAGCATGTCACATCTTCTCGGATGTGGAAGGGCAGAGCCTCCCTTGCAGCTGTCCCATACGGACGACAGTTGCCTCCATTAGGATGATCAAGGTAGCCCATTTCACATGCCTGCCACGCACGCTCTACTCTGTGGACGCCTAATCCATCGGCCTCTTCAGCCTGAACAGGCTCCTCTTCATGGTTTCCAGGTAACCCGTTGATCTGCTGCCCACCTTCATCAGAAGGAACTCTGGAAACATACTCCGAACCTGCGTGCCAATTTGGGATGACCTGCTGTACGTCAAGGCCCATAGCAGTATAGTTCCTTCCACTGGCTTGCTCAATAGTCATGTCAGCCAGCCACCGGTCACTCATTGCTCCGTCTCTCTGAACCGAGTCACTATGACAAAATCCATTGTTTGGTCCACCAGTCGGTTCACTAGGCTGATTCGATTGGCTCGACCTTGAAATCTGCACATGTTCTTCCCCAACAGAGTCGCTCAGCCCGTTGGCTTGGTTAACACCTGTCCCCATAAGCTGCAACTGGCTCTGTTCGGTCGCCTGCCAAGTTCCTCCGTCACCAGGGTAAATTGAGTCCGCGACAACATTAGCAAAATCTGGGTAACTGTAAAAAAAAGGAACCTTTTACACTGCAGAAATTGAGACTTGACGTAGTGTGAAAAGTTATTAATGACATAAAAGCAGCTATTGACATTTATTACTCAACACATTGTGCCAAGGTCCAAATATGGTCATAGCGCGGTCAATATTCGTCGTGTATATTCAACAGATATCCTGTGTGTCGAGGAGAAAAGTGATAGTTTTTCAGGTTTTTTTCCTATAAACGTAGAAAATTTTGCTTTGTCATCCATGTGTTGATTAATAAAACAATTATCATGCTCAATCTTGCGGAATATCGCCTGATTTTAGCCAAGTCGGCCTACAGCCTCGTCATTTAAGTATCAAGCAATATTCCGCCCGATTTCGCACGATAATTGTTCAGTGCAACACTAAAAACAATCTCGCAACTGGTATTACTGTATATCAGATTTACTTACTTCAAGTTATTTTGTTTTATTTAGCCTCGTCCAACACAAAGAAAACAATTAATACACCGAAAGAAATATGCAGACCAAGAGGCCACAATAGCAAAATCATGTGGTCCCACGTGGTTTTAAGAAACGGGGAGTAACTAGAACATAGGTGTAGATTGCTGCTTGTACATAATGTTTCGGCCTGATGGTTTAGGCAAAATTAGATGACGGATTAGAGAAGTAACGTTTAGGGCTTCAAATCAGACAAGAGCGAGACAAGAGCCATATATCTCTCAGGCAGAATTTTTGAAAATATGAAAAGCTGTTCTGACCTCCATTTGCGAAAATCGTCTTTTTTTAAATTTACAATCGCGCTTTATCGGCTTTGAATGACATGTTTTAAACCTGTTGTCTAAATTTTACTTTATTTCTTCATGCCGTGAAAGTGTCCCTAATAAGCTGTCATTCCGAGATAATTAATTAATTATTTATTTATTTTATTCTTATTAAAGAACTAAACACCAATTAATCTGAAGATTGATTTTCGTTGATAACGCAAATACTGATTGTCACGAAGGCGTCTACAGGGGAAAAGTTCTTGGCCGGATTAAACCTATTCTGTACTTAGCTATAGTTAGGGTAGTCGTATCAAGACGAAATTTGACCAGGGTATTAAGTGCCCATCAAAGATTTCTCACATCACATTTTCCTAAATATCGTTACCATGGCAACGCAATAACGCATTTCTCTTAACCTGAGAATCAACATATATTGTCTTTTAAATTAATTTTCAAAACACGTGAGGATAAAAATTTCCTATATAGCATTACCAGATAATGTTATGAATTATCTCTAAAATATTTAACAAAATCTGTTTGCCAGGATTTTCAGAAAAATCGTTTTTTTGAAATATGTCTCTAATTCTTATGTAGATGGAATATAAAGTTAACATATATCTCCTATTCACAAAAACTATGAACATTTTGCAGGAACGGTTAATGGTCACTTAAATCCATTTCTGTTGGCCTGTAGCTCCACTCTTGCACGAACTCGAATGGACGGCGATGCATGCGTAAATGCTAATCTTGTAACCTCATTTTTCCGACTTGCACTAGTTCAATAATTATTCAAAGTTATATTTCTGCATCCAGACGGTTAGTTTTATCATTTTTTGCCCGCTAACTTACATGTATATTATTTTAAAATGTTTGCCTTTGAAATTCAAAAGAAATCTGTGAGGAAAGAAAATAGAAGGTGACACAAATCAGCGGTATTTGTTTATTTCCGGTTACCCATTTTAAGGAAGCATGAGCTGACGGCGCCGCTCTCAGCCGAAAACCCTTTCGAGAATAACATGTTTACTTTGAATAATATTCTATTGAGGTTGCTGGAGGAAATTAAACAGATTTACAGTTTTCTACAACTGCAAAGCATCTTTCATATAACGAAATTATAGCTAAGTACAAAAGTTCAGGGAAAAATAAGCAACAATAGTAATTCAACTGAGTTTATTGTTTGAAGGGGGTAGTTTCTAAAGAAACTGTGGTGCTGCGTCGGTGGGGAAGTAATATACAAAAATTTGGTTTTATCAACGGAGTTGATAATGTAAATTGACCACCGTACAGAGATTCTAACTCTACGATGGCCAATTTACATTATCAACTCCGTTGATAAAACGAAATTCAACTTTATTGCTTGTCTGATTTATCGTGACCATCAGGAGCCGACTTTTATCCAGAGGACTTCACAAACTTGCAAAACGTCGGATCAAGTTTTTTTAAACTTTACCCTAATGCAATCCGTTTCAGCCTTCTCTAGTTTTGTTCAACTACGAATCTTTTTGAGCTTGTTGTGTTTCGTTTGTGATAATTCTACAGCATTTAGTGGCTATTGCAATGTTTTATTCAATTTTTTGGGGGCATTTTGCGTGTCGTGAAATGGTCATCTGTACTCTTTTGTTGCGGTTTCACTGTTTTGCATTTGAGGGTCAAAGTCACTCCCCTGATTGTCCGTCTCCTTGTTTGTTTCGTCAACAACTATAATGTCTAATTCTTTATGCTTCGTTTTTTAAGAACTTTTGACTAATTTGCTTGCGGTGAAACTGTGCACCCTTAATTAAATCTGTAGTGAAATCGTTAGTTTACAAAGTAAATGACAGGAGTAATCTGTCCGCGCCGGTCACGGTACTATGTACGCAGTGAGAAATAATACTGATTAGCACAGAGTGACAGCAATCGTACGTGGTCACCCACGCATAGGATTTTTTGTTCCTATCCAGAGAAAATGCAGACGAAGATCCAAACCGTTGTTTGAGTTGTTTAATCCAAAATCTCTAAATATTTGAAAATCAGAAAGACCTCCTAAGGAATACATTCAGATAAAAAAAATTAACCACGAAATTAGTATCACCAAGTTACTATGGCAAACTGAAATACGAAGATATTTTTAACAATCACGACAAAACTGCTACTTAGAATTTACTAACAATTTCCTAACACCACTTTAACTGGGAGCACCAGATGCTGTCTTCCCTATAAATGGTTCACGTTCAAGCGACAGTCACTACGGCATACAAAAATTCGACGACTTATATTTTTCTCTTTGGACATGCTAATATGACTTGCGCTCTGGTTTAATTTAAAGGTTGAAAAAAATAGTGAACTTGATAGTCTATAATACCTTAGGTCTACATTTAGTTCATTGTGACAGGGTCCACGAAAATCGACAGTAATTCCTACCTGAACTTGGCCATAATCTTCCAATGAATGATATGCAATTGCTTTTAACAAAATTGTCAAGACGCTAATTTGTGTGTGTCCTATATATATTATCCTCCGTTGGAATATATCTCACCATCCGCTCTCTCATGTAGTGAGAATTTGGAGTTACGACTACCACCTGATTGGTCGAATGGCCCATGTAACTCACGTGAGATGAGTGAAGAGTGAAGGCTCACAAAAGAACAAATGTCTCACAAAAATTTCGAAAATGACAGTGAAACTGATGAGCGCAACTGAAAAGGATAACATACATTTAGTCAACCGTGTAGGGTCATTGCAGTGGGAGGTAACAACTGTCAGTTTTTTGACTCAAGAGACAACTGAAGTTGACCGAAAACTAGAGTAAGTGCTTTTACTCTCCTGTTCTGATTCAGAGGAGACCGCGGTCATGCGCATCCGTTAAAGAGGTGTAGTCAGTGATCATTGTAATGTTAATGCTTCCTTTTGTTGGTATAAAAATTTACTTCCCCCATCAGTATTTTTTTCTATTCCTTACATTAATTGTACGTCGAAAGATGGGCAGAGTATTGTCTGACAGTTTTAACTTCCGCGATGGTAAGGAGAAGAAATCGACTTTGATTGTATGCGTTTTCAGTTCCCCGTCCGGCTTCACTTGATTTCATATCCGCAGTTTATATGGTTTGATCTGTACAACCGCAACGTAACAATACCAGAGAATTCTTTTAGTCAGGAGCTACTGGTGACAAGAAATACATTTAACCACATATGAAACATTTTGGGTCACCGTCGTTCAGCTGCAACAACGATCACAATTTTAAGATCCAGTACCGCCGGAATAAATTCTTGCGTGAAGACTATATGATACTGCCTAGGTCACATGGATACTTATCATCTAACCATTGAGCCCCGTTTGCAAGGCAACCGTTATAATTGAGGCAGTTGAATATGTGGTGGAAGGCTTTTTGTACACAACGGGATTCGGCGATTTCTGTCGTGTTTAATTATAATTAGATTATAGCGAGATGGTGAACGCATCCGCAATCAGAGAGAGACTGAGACAAGAGAGCAAACAATCAGAGGGAGAGAGAAGAGAGAACGAAACAGTGTGTTCGTGATTTCTTCAAATAGCAAAACACCTTGTCTAAAACGGAATATAGCGCCTAACGCTGTCGCAAGAATCTGAATAATAGCTGAATAATAAGTGCATGAATGAGGAGCTTGTGCAAGTTGAAGACGTCGCATTAAACAAGTTGAAAATAACTGATTGATCCTGTGGACACTACATTTTCCTGGTGCATCCCACAAACTGAGCAACAGGAGAAACCTAGTCAACAGTACAGTAACAAGTCAAGGGAGCTAATGCGTATGTTAATTTTCGCAACAAACGGTTAAGCCTTGGCCAAACGGGAAATGTTTGACGACCAAACATCATCAAACATTGTTTGGTGATCAAACATGTTGATGTTTGAAGCCCTGGCCAAACGAACCGCCAAACGTCACCAAACAAACATGAAAACAAAAGAAATGTTTGATGTTGTTTGATCGAATGTTTGATGGAGTTCAAACACGATCAAACATCATCAAACATCAAACAAGGTGGCCAAATGGTAAAATGTTTGATCACCAAACAGTGTTTGATGATGTTTGGTCGTCAAACATTTCCCGTTTGGCCAGGGCTTTATACTCTTCTTGGTGGAGTAAATTTCGTCGAGATTCTCAAAAATCAAAGCCTTGAAAAGTCCGATTGAATAGCGATATTTCGCTTGACCTGTCACCTGTTTTCATTACTGTCCCAAACAGAACATTGTTGTTTCAAACTGAAATTTGATGTCATGCTGCTAAGATCTGCTAAATCCGCATATTAATTCGTAATATTAGACAATCAGAGCGCTCAGTCGTTTTATCAAGAGAGGCCTTATTACTAGAAAATCCGATACTTTCAGGAGTGCGCCTAATTAGATGTATACAGACTTTGATTTGTCATCACTTGTGACCTCACTTAGATCTAAAAATATATTCTTGGCAAAGTATCCCATTAAATTTACTGTTCAAGTAAACACAAAATGTTGCGTTTACCCTAACTTTCAAATAAATACGAAAGCTAATGTTCACTGGATTGATGTTAATACATAGTTGACGCTTGGACTTAACGGGACACTTGGAGACGCTTATCAAAATCTGCGCTTATCTAAACTAATTATTTCATCCTGGACATGAGTGGGAAACAGGACAGGAAAATCATAGGAGCTACAATAGGGGTGCGTTCGATTGACCCTATTCCAGAATAAGAATACGTGGAGTGATGATTTAAAACGGTATCTCTGGCGCTTTTGAAGCAGCAAGGATAATACAAATTTGTTTAAAATAGCATTTTAGCAAGTGTTTGATAATATTAATGTGAATCTCCGTAAAAAAGAAGGATTTGTAACTTCTATTCCATGTATTCCTATTCCGGAATAAGGTCAATCGAACGCGCCCTAGAATTCATCTGTGTTATATGTTTTTTTTTTTTTTGTTGAATTCTGACAGGTTAGCGTAAATCTTTTCTCAGGCTTGCTCACAACTGCTAGTTGCTTATCTAACTGCGATGGTAATTAAATTTCTGGCTTTCATTTCACAACGATATTCAAGAAATACGGACCTTTGACAGAATAGCTTTGGTGGTAAAGGCACATTAAAAATATAGGATCCACAGAAGTTGAAACTTGTGTCATGAGAATTAAAAAGTTATCCTACCTTAAAAAACTAGCCATGCCCTTTTGCCTGAATCTGAAGGTGCTCTTATTTTTATAAATCGGTTCAACTTCTTGACTGCCGTTGTTTGGAGTTAGTTAAAATCTTCTGGTAGTGAGCGAGGAGGGAAGAGAGAACCCTGCTCACTGAATCGTACGGTGGTTTGACGGAAATCCGTCGCAGTGTGGGTTTGAAGCGTGACAAGTGTACCTTGTTTCTTAAACGAGTTTCATATTAGCCCGTTCCGATAATTTAATTTAATGAAACATTCCGATCAAAATATTTTTAAAGTGTATTTGTGAGGGTGATTGAAAGGACACATAAAAGGGAGACTTAGCAATGCTCGTTTCGGTCGATCGAGCTTCACTATCCCATGGCACGGATAGCTGAAAATCGACTGAAAATACTTAGCTGCACAAGAAACCTAGATCTCTCCGCTGTGGTAAAACTACTGGATGCAATCAATGTCTTTTGCAATGGATCTGTTTGGTGCTGGCATCACCTTCGAATTCAGGATCAAATGAATCACATTTACAAATTAAAGCAGAAATGAGACTGAATTCCCTTTGACCTAGCAAGGGCTAATGCCGTTGTTTGGAGATAGTTTGGAGATAGTTTGGAGATAGTTAAAATCTTCTGGTAGGGAGCGAGGAGGGAAGAGAGAACCCTGCTCACTGAATCGTACGGTGTTTTTTTGACGCAAATCCGTCACAGTGTGGGTTTGAAGCGTGACAAGTGTACCTTGTTTCTTAAACGAGTTTCATATTATCCCGTTTCGATAATTTGAACTGTGGTAAAACTACTGGATGCAATCAATGTCTTTTGCAATGGATCTGTTAAGTGCTGGTATCATCTTCGAATTCAGGATCAAATGAATCACATTTACAAATTAAAGTAGAAATGAGACTGAATTCCCTTTGACCTGTAGCTCTAAAGCTCTAAACGTCATGAGCTTTCGAAATTGTTTACGGCAGTCAATTTACCAGTGATATCAACTCAGTTGGTAACCCATTTTTTGTGTTACACCGACACAGTACCACTTTTTGTTTCGAGCATAAAAACTCTTTTTCCATTTTTACAAATTAAAGCATCAAGGAATCTTCCATTTCCTCGTGATTCACTCAAATATCCAAATAGAAGTCCAATAATAAGCGAGTTAATGAATTTGGTCTTTCTGTTACACTTGAAAGAACAGTTGAATGTCACTGCTTGTGGCTCACACCCGCCATAGCAATAATTAGGGAGCTTACGAAATGAGGACGACGACGGCTACGAGGACTTCATTTAAAAATACGAGTTCGCGTTATTCATATCACTACGAAACTATTTCATGCCGTCTCGCGTTAAAAATGTGTAGCAACTGTTGAGGAATTAAACTGGTATGAGTGGGTTGGAAGCGTAGAGAGAGAACTGAAAATTCCTCGTCATGTGCTAACGTCCTCCACAGAACCTTGAATTTGGTCATTTCACGTCGTCATTTAGGAGATGACGGCAAAGAAATGCACCAAAATGTAAAACGCACGTGCGGAGTGTGCAGAACCATTGTTTTTGCCCACTAAACCTAATGTTTTGTAGCGTCGTCGTTGCCGTCGGCGTCGTCGTTTCGTAAGCTCCCTATTAATAATTAAATGACGACGTCATGTCAAGCAGATGCGCGACTATTTCGGGGGTGGAAGCTGAATAATGAATAATGAATAACCTACAAAAATTTAAACAGAATAATGAATAATTCGAACAAAACACACAAAGAATAATGAATAATCGAGGTCCAATTATTCAGCTTCCACCCCCGAGACTATTACAGCCGTCACGACTGACAGCCGGAGAAACAAGTAATCGGACCGACAGAAAATTTGTAGCCAGAAACCATATTTAAAAAAAATTAGATCCACAGAAGTTGAAAAGCCAACAATCTGCAAAATCCAGAGGACTGTTTTTAACTAAAATATGTACCACCAGAATCAAAATTCCTACCTGTCAAATCTAGCCATATTCTCCCTACGGATAAATCTTCGAATACTCTTAATTTTACGAATTGGCTGAATTAACGTCTTGGTTGATCGTGTGAAGATAGTTCAAATGTGGCCGTAGAGTTTTTTTTAGCTCTGAGGGCCTCAACGACTTGCGCGATAATAGTGCTCTTTGCCCTACGGTATGCGGTGGCGCACCGATATGTATCTCTTTATTAAATCATATAAAGGAAAATGCGTCATGTAATATCCTAGTTATTTTTAGGCTTTTAGGTGTTTTGATTGTTTGAATTCCTAATTTGCGGTTTGACCGAATCTAAAAACAAACAACGGTGCGTCGATGTAACCGCAGCCTTAGTCCCCAGTCTCACTCTTCGTTTTCACCCCCACTCCAGGAGGCTCCAGGCCTTTCGCTTGACGACAAATTCTACCAGGGCAAAAATACGGTTGTTTTGTAGTGTAGTCAGAGAAGAGAATAAACGGCGATAACTTACAATCGGACCAGAATCGGACAAACTAACTCTCCAATAGATACGGAGATGCATATGATCTCTTACACTCAAGCGGATACACATGCCCACAATCGGTCGTATAATATATCAGACTTCTTCAAGGACTTTAGCTTGTTGCTTATTGCGCGTTGCCCGTCGTTGTTTGGAGATGGTTGAATGACGATCACTGTGGAATTTTAATTTCTACCCAAAAACCAAAAATGTGACATCTGCCTGTCTCCTTGACAGCCGAGCACGAGAACCTCGTTTCACCAGAGGACACGGTCTAAAGAAGAATACTCGAAATCCAGTGAGCGGCGGAAATCGAGCCTACTAGCATATTATGAAATGTGTTGATATCTTTAAGTTAATTCACTTGAATTAAATACTCAATTATTTGAAGCTGTACTGTTGAATTGGCTTACTGTACTTTGCGAAACGAAATGGAACTCATCAAGTATCACAACAGTTTATAGACTTCTGTGTGCGATATAAAACAGCGGAAATGCTGATTTTGCAAATTCGCAAATCTGTAATTTGCGATATTTGACTTATTTCTTCGCTTCCGTTAACACTTTTCGTAGATGTAACTCATTTAGTTTCGTTTCGCGAAATACAGTAAGCCGTTGAATTGGAGTAACTACTGAATACTCCGCCACTCCAAAACGGATCTTGAAAAGTGATGGCTACGCGGCTACGCGTAGGCAGTGCTTAATACCACCCCTCCCCCTGGGATATGTTAGTAAGGAAAGAAGGGCTACGCTGCTACGCAGTGCTTAAAACTACCCCTTCCCCAGCGAGTGAATTCGGTAACGGTATGTGAAAAAATCAATGTCGAGACCCCGTGCGCGTTCCATAAAATCTCGCTTGCATACGTCCAACAGGAGTGAAGATAGTACTGGCCCCTCTGGCCCTCCCTGCCTCGTACCACTAGTTGTGGAGAATGCTGCTCTTGGTCCAGCCTTCGGGAATCTGCAGTAAGTTCGACTGTAGAGATGCTCGAGAATATCCAGCCATGGTAGGTCCTGGTCAGGTGGAAAACGCGTTCGTACGCAGACAAACATTGTCCTTCGACATAATTTGTCAAAAGCCGCGCTGCAGTCAACAAATGAAGTAAATAGTGGCTCCCGGTTTGCTCCAGAGACTTGTTGTGACCGTTTGAGTAGAAAACTTCCGTCATTTGTTGATTTGTCCTGTACAAAACCGTTTTTATGGTCGTGTATTTGCACTCGCAGCCAGTGTTCAAGCCGGCGTAGTATCATCGATATCGTAAGCTTGCAAACTGCTTATCCAACGCTCAGTCCGCGCTACGTGGTCGGGCATGAACGTGGGTTTTTCCGTTTCCACAAGCAGGTCAGGTTCGAAAATGACCATTCTTCAGGTACTTGTCGAGTGCACCAGACCTCGAAAATTAGCAGATACAGCTGTTGTAGTTAAACTGAGGGCAGTCTCGGGCGCTTTTCAGAAACTCGCTTGGGATATCACTACTGGGTTTACGTTTTTTGCCGTTTTACAGGAGTTGGACACTTCGTGTGGAGTTGGTGGATCGTGGTTTACCGGATTTTGTACTGAAAGTTGCTGTAGGTTGGCAATAATTTGCGGCGGAGGTTGTGAGATGAGAGCAGCAGGTGTACTTTGAAGTGGCGGTGCTGCGAAGTGCTGCTGGAAGTGTGTGAGTAGCTTGTCTGGCCTACAACCGACGGACGGTACTGGTTTGAAGGTTGTTTCTGAGCGCTGGAGGTTGGCAAAAACATTCTCGATTTGGCGGTTAATCGCGTTCAGGTTGACTCGAGAAGCTTCGTTGTCGTAGAAGATGTTACGAAGTTGCCGTGAACATGCTCGAATGTAAAGAAGAAAGAAAAGAAAGGATTTGTCTGCTTTTGTTCACTTCGTTCAACAGAGACTCCAAGCATTTCTCTTTAAACTGTTTAATTGACCTGAAATCACGCAAAAACTGAAAATAATAGAACAAGCCTATTGAAACCTGCCTTTTTGCAGCGTAGTTAAATGATGTCGGTCTTTCAGTTACACTTGAATTGTCGCTGCTTCTGACTCACGCGGGGCATTCGAGTTCAAGCACGCGACGTTTTAGGAGCCACGCACGGTAACCGCAAATGAACATTTAGCATGCAAAGACATTAGTGTCTCCCAAAATACACACTGTATTAAACATCGCCTTCTCAGTTTTCCAGTCTTGATCTTTTGGCTGTTGAAATGGAAAGCACTATTTCTGTCATGCAAATAACGAATGCGTGACTTGTCAAGCAAGTGAACGTCGAATCACAAGGCGCGTAAGAATCTATCCAATCAAAAAGGGATACAGAAATCCCTGTAAAGTCTGAACAAGCTTTTCGCAGCCGTTGCGCAGACTGACTATTCCGGTGGTTTAGTCTGTCTGCGACGCAGGCTATAAAAGAAAAGGTGTGAAAGAATGCGCCTGATCGCTGGTTACTCAATAGGGGAATCCCCTTACTGCTAACTGAACTCATCTGATTGGTTGATTATTTTTGGATCTCTGTTTATCTGGCATTAGAATGCTAATGATATGCATGGACACGAAATATTAGACCATATTACGTTCTTAATATCAAATCGTTTCTCAGTCAACTTCGAACAGCGGTGGTTGTTTTCCCAACATAACTATTTTCTTTTTCGCTCTGTTCCAGCATTACGTTGTGTCAGCAACGATCGTTTGGACGCTCGGTCGGTCTAAACGATCGTTTTCATCTATCCTTTTGTCGACTGAAATATAATACAAGCAACGAACCTACAACTTTAGATCTCTCCGCTGTGGTAAAGAGCAGTGCGATTATGGCTAAATCGTAGAATAGCATAAACCGATTTAGCCGGGGGTACTATTCTCCGATTTACGTACCACTGAGATATTTACCTATTTTACGATTGCAGTCTCCGTCAGATGCTTTTGAAATCATGCTCCAATTCTCCGATTCTTCCGATTCTACGATTCTGCCGATTCAACGATATTATCTTAGATGCTTTAGTAATCATTCTCCGATTTTAATTAAAATACATCGTTACATTATAAGCCCTGGCCAAACTATCGAACAAAGTTGGATCCCACATGCAACATTGTTGGATGTAAATGTTGACGTAGTGGCAAAACACTATCCAACATTGCTTGACGAATTCAAGTTTAAGTTGGCGCAAAATTTGAAAATGCGGCGAAGCGTTATGCTACGGAAGTTGTTTTAGGACCGAAAGGACGTATTCAAACAAGGGAAAACCAAAGAATGATTAAGAGAACGTGTAGAAAAGGGTATATTCTTTGCAAGATACATTCGCGCTTAGGGGATGATGATTATGAGCTCGGATCAATTTGCAGGAATTTTAAACGCTATTGAACCAGACATCTCCAAACAGCGATAATGATTAGGTAGGCTAAAAGTGTCCCACAAACATGGCCTTGCTTCCTATTCGCTGATCAAGGTCTCTGGCTGTTCATCAACAACCACGATGTCCCCTTGCTCCTTGTCCGCCACCTATGTTGCCAATGATGCAAGAAGCCTTGACTTGAAAATAAGATAGCGATTCGTGATTGGCTAGCAATACGAACGTGACTCGATTCAGGACACAACTTTGTTGGAAGAGCGGCAAAACACTCCAACATTGCTGTGTCAAACAGAATTGTTGGTTGTAATGTTTGATCAAAAGCAAACTCTATCCAACATTTGATCGAGCAAAAAATGTTGGACGAACATCTTCCAACATGGGCGGCCAAACTGTCGAACAATGTTGGATCGAGCAAAGTTGGAGCCTTCAATCCAACTTTGTTCGATAGTTTGGCCAGGGCTTAAATCATGTTCCGATACTCTGATTTTTAAAATTTGAATCTTACCTGAGAATACTTATTTCGTTTGGCAGCGTTTTAACTCCCTCTCTTTTTTTCATTTTTCATTGGCTGTGTTACATATAAAAAGTACTTTAATGTATTTTTTTTCATAACATCAGGTGTTCGAAGAAATGTAAACAAAGACTTCAAAATACGGTGTATTTTTAAATAATGGCTGTCAATCCAGAAAGGGAAGTTGGAAAATCAGTCCCAAAAACGGAGGCTATAAACTGGGAGTGTTAAGCTTTCACATTTTCACCCCTCTTCAAATTAAATAATCCTTGACTCAGTTAGCGTGTGCATATTGCGTAACATCATCTTTTCGTAGCCAGCGCGTGTGAAGAGACAAGGAGAGAACATGTCACTCTTTCAAGTGAAGTATATACTTTTTTTCCATCCCATCAAAACATAATACTCCCTTTGCCATTGTTATAAGCAAGATAGAAGATAAAATAAAATCAGGGTTAGTGTAAACCAGAGTCATCGGATGATCAAAAGTGACTTATCCTGTCGAGCTTCAGTTATCATTTTGTCGTGGATGACTGAAAATTGACTGAAAATACTTAGCTGTAGAAGTGGCCGCAAACCAACAGATCTCTCCGCTGTGGCAAAACTAACGTACGCCATCGATCTGCTTAGTGATGAAACCATGAACTACATTTTCTAATTAAAGCAGAAAGGAATCTACTGTTTCCACTTAAGTAGCGAAAATCAAAATCCGATCGATTCTTATAATAGCAAGGTCTCTTGAAAAGTGTTGAAACTGGTTTGAGCAACCTTAATGAACGCACCTTGCGCTTTATTTATAATGATGTCATAAAATAATGGTACATATGATGACTTGCTGGCAAGGTTGCTGCCTAACGGTCGCCCGGTCGCCTGGGGAGCCTTATTTGCGAGCGGGGGCGACCAAATTTCTGAACAAGTAGCCCGAAAGGCCGTCTTACTTGATTCATCCTCATTTTCTTGTAAATGTGATCCCAGCTGGAATTAATTAATTCTGGGCTCTTGAAAAAATTACTCGGTCCACTAACTTTTAATGTTGGAAGCCCGAAGGGCTGCCGGACAATTTTCTTAGGTGGCAGCCTTGATTGCTGCACATGCAAATCGGTAGGATAGGCTGCAAACAGTACGATAGCTTAATTTAAGTAACTTAGCGCAGATGTATGATTTAGAAATATGTTCATACGCAATGCTAGAACAAGAAAAAGTGTCTGAATCACTATTACATTAGACAAAATACTCGGAGAGAACTCAAAAGAGAAAAATCTGTTCGAGCGATTTGCGTGGATAAAAAACTGTAACTCTGAACGAGATAATATTTAGCGGGTTTCTTTCAGGCTGAATTCGACTTGATTTTAAGGAGCTTTCATCTTGGCTAAACTTTAAGGAAGCGACTACAGCATACACAAATTCGACCTCTAACACTGTAAAAATTATCGCCGTTGCCACGATGACACGACTTGCACTCTGGTTTAAGTTAAAATTAAAAAATAAACTCGATAATCTATGAGACCTTAGGTCTAGATTTGGTTCATTGTGATAGGGTCCACGAAAAATAGACAGTAATTCCTACCTGGACCTGGCCATACTCAGCTTCCAATGAATGATTTGTAATTTGTAATTAAAGTGAAATTGTTAAGACTCTTTGACTTATGATTCCTACCCGCTTCTTACGACTTGTATCATCTGCCTCCACTGTGCTCTTTTGACTTTGTGATATACATGTAGAGAGAATTTGGAGTTCAAACTACCACCTGATTGGTCTGAATGATCGAAGAAAATTATATGCGTCAAGAGGCACTTTCTAAATTTAGCAAATAAGTGGCAAAGTTTTTTGCAACAGGAAACTTCATATTGTTGAACCAACTGCGCAACTAACTGGAAAGAATAACATTACATTTAGTCGACCGTCACTGAAGTTGACTGAAAGCTGTCCTGTTCTGATCGTGAGGAGATCGCGATCATAATGCGTTCCGTAAAGACGAGTGATGATCATTACAATGTTTATTTTGTAATATTCTTCCGTACATTGTATGAAAAATGGGCAAAACATATTGACTTAAGAATTGCTCGGTCCGCTATAAGACCCTCTATATGCTTTGTCAGTTCTCTGATTCATGGCTTGATCTACACTTCTACAACCTAACAATACCTGAGAATTCTTTTAGTCAGAAACTACTGGCGACGAGATATATATTAAACCTCATATGAAACAATATTTTGGGTCATTTGCTTACTGCGACAACAATTATGATTTTGAGATCCATCAATCCACACAGTTCCTATCTTAATTAATATACACTCCTTATTTGCTTCGTCAATAACAATAATGTCTAATTCTATTAGCTTTTTTCTTTAAGATCTTTTGACTAATTAGCTTGTGGTGAAACTGTGCGGCCCTTAAATCTGTAGCTGCTCCAAGTTCTCAGTCGAAATCGCTAGTTTACAAAATAAATGACACGAGTAATCTGTCCGGCGCGTCGGTAGTGTCTCGACCTCACGGGTGAGATCACAGTTTAGCAATAAGAACCAAAATGACACAGACC
>BLFO01000144.1:238988-242541 GCA_014634245.1 Montipora cactus | reverse complement strand
GTAAATGATCTCATTTTCAGAGATAAAGTTGAATAAATAAAGTACGATCTCTCACATCACGAGCTATAGTACGTCTGTGATTTCTAATTTTAGCGTGATTCCTATTCGCTGGCTTTTGACAGTCGACTCTGAAAGGGCTTCTTTCCTTTTCCGTTCGCTTGCTTAGTGAGGATTTGCTTGTTTTCTTTTCAAACTCTTGCCATTCAAGAAAAAATAATTGCCTAACTGGTGAATTCAACAGTAGATTTCTCTGGAAAAACCGATCACCATTCGTGATTCATGCGATCAGTCGGTTTTTCAGGTGAAATTAACCGTGGAATTCACTAGTTAGGCAGCGAAGAAAATGACATAATTAAGCAATTTCCGGAAAAACCAAAAGGCGGACAGTTCCAAAGCCTTTTATTTTCACTAATCCTACAGCCAGTAAGAATAAACAAGCCGGGAGCTCCGCTTTTAGGCTTGGCTAAATCTATATATTAATTTTATTAGCTCAGCTTCTCGGTGATCTGTCTAGTATAGAGTGTTTGATTACTCTTTTACAGTTATTAATTTTTTTAAATTGACTTTGCTTTCTTCTGTTAATGTTTAATACATATAGTTGTTGCCATTAAATTGTAGTAAATAAACGTCTGGAAATCGAGCGTAGTAATGATTATGCTAATGGTTTTTAAACTTAAGCACAAAATCTCGATTTGTTTCATGGTTTTGCTCGGAGGCAGTGCGGCCCAGATGTTAATTAAGGTGCTTGCCTCAAGAGCAGAGATCCAGTGGTCAACACTTGTTCTAACCACTCAGTAAATTTGTCCCTGTTAGTCCTTGGTTCAACTTCTTTGCCCCACTTGTAAATAGTCAACTGGTTTGCCTCCGACCAGTTGGGATTCTTATAACTTGTTGCTATTGTTCTGTTCTATCGTTTCGTTGATTGTGTTTCATTGGCCCTTAAAAGCTTGTATGGGCAGTGGTCAATTATGTACGTATTTGTATTTACACATTTGCTACACTTGTTTCACACCACAATTACCTTAAAATTTGCTTCGTCCTCAAATTATTGCATTGCTTAAAGCTTGGATTTTTGTAACTACTGAGTTACAAAATTAATTTGGCAATCAGTGTGAACTAAGTTCATTTTTTTATGAAAGTAAATACAGTAGTTTAAAATGCTCCATATGTAGTGCCCTTTTCCTGACAAGAAATTTGAGTTGAAAAAAAAAGACATGCAATGCAATAAAAAGACTGTTGCTTTTCCTTTATTTGTAGACCAAGGAAGTGAAGGCTTGTATAAACTACTTCAATACATGACAGCACTCAACGGAATTCCACCACTTGGTCTAGAGAGAAAGATAGATGTAGAGTTTGATGACTATGCTTCATTGTTTTTCGCAGCAACTTGCATGAACAGGAGTTTATACACTACACATAGCTTTTATTCTGCCATGGCTTGGCAATCCACTAAATTCTCTCGGTAGAACAGGCCTCATTTGCTCTTGACGACTGCGTTGGGTAATAATTTTGAAATTGTTTGGCACAATGGCCGCCGAGCTACACAACTCGGTAAATTTGCTTGGCACAATGGCCGCCGGACTACACAACTCGGCAAATTTGTTTGGTACAATAGCCAAAGAGCTGCATAACTCGTTAGATCTGTTTGGCACATTGCATAAGGCCAACGAGTTACAACAGCTAGAATGTGATTTTGTGGTTTTTTTATTTTATTTTAACAAGGGAAAAAAAAGGAAACAACAAATTACATAAATAATCGAAGGTAAAATGTGCGCAGTGACCAAAGGAGCTTAAACTTTCGAGTTGGTCACTGGCGTACAAAGACATTTACATAAACTTACAAGAAATGCGTAACGGAAAAAGGAAAATTAAAAATGCATATCTTCTTACATACAATTTCATAGAGCAAGAAAAAAAAATTAGAAGCGATTATTGACAGTGACGGCAGACATCAAATATTATTCATTTCAGCTTGTACGAATTTTTTTTTTCGCGCACTGCTTGTGCAGGAATTTTTTTTCCAGGTGAAACCCCCTGCACGAATTTTTTTTTAAAGACAAATATTGCTTTTTTTAACCGTGAAATCTTGATTCATTATCTATGTTTTTGTGAGACTATATTGTTACGCAAGCAACACATCAAAAACCTCTCAGACACACAATTGACTACAGAGCAGATTAATTTACTCTCTCGAGGTTTGAAATTCATTCCAACACCTGTCATGAAAGAAAACCAGATAAGGTGCCAGCTAATCTCAGACTTCAACCAATTTGTCAGAAGGATGCGCCTTCAATATATCTATCATGACCAAAATACTGAGCAACATCCATTTCACGTGAAATCCAGTTGGATTCCACCGATTCAACGGTCAGTTGCTCTTGAGACTTACTTAGAAGAAGTCAAAATAAAGCTTGCGGAACTCCACTGGTTAAACCTAAAAATAATCTGCCACCCGGCGAGGAACGAGCTCTCAAGGAGAACATTAAAAACTTTAGAACACGCCTCACATCGAGAGGTTATCCCAATAACCTGGTGGAAAAAATCCTCTCCGAAGTTAAATTCGCAGAAAGAAAGAACGCTCTTACACAAAAAACAGATAGCGCACAAGAAAATTCTACACTTTGTGACACAATTTCATCCATCACTGCCATGTTTGAAAAATATTCTAACGGAAAAATGACATTTAATACAAAACCAGCCGCTACTAAGAGAGATATACAAGGAACCTCCCTTGATCTCTTATAGAAAAGGGAAATCGCTTAAAGACATGCTTGTTTTAAGCAAAACTATAAAGGCTTTTATCAACACAATGGGCACACAGCTTTAGTCGTGCAGGTCTGTCAACCCCATTTTAACATGCTATTGTAGTGTGAATTAATTTATGTCACCTTTAATTTGTCATTTCATTCAGTGTGAGGAAAACACCTCAGTACACTAGATGTCTTTATTTATTAATAATAATATAGCAGGGCCTGGGGTAAGGCCCCAAGAATATTTTGAATAAGAATTATTTTTAGCAGACACTGGCAAATATTATATAATTATTAAATAAAAGTCACAATTCTTGGGTTTCACTCACGTGATCAACAGCCATGTTTCTCAACGAAAACAAAAGAAGACGTTAGCATAATAATAGCTTTCAATTCCCGGAGGATTGGATCGGGACACCAACATGGCCGCCATTTCATTGTTTGGGGACACCAACATGGCGGCCGTGACGTCATGTAAAATCCAAGAATTGGACCTTCCTTCTGCATGAATTTTTTTTTCTTTACCTTCTTCTTTGCGCGAATTTTTTTTCTTGGCATTTTCCCTTGCATGAATTTTTTTTTGGTTTTTTCCCCCCCCCCCCCCCCCCCCATCACTTTTCTAATGGTCCGTCCCTAAGTATTATGGGGCGCCAAGTGTAAAAACATTATTTAAGTACTTCCCCCCTATATTTTGTGTTATTTATAAATAACACATTGAACTACCTTAGCGATTTATATCGCAAAGTTCCTAACTTTGCGATTTGTGAATCGCAAAGTTCGTATTATGAATGGCAAGGTTACTA
>BLFO01000144.1:207750-228947 GCA_014634245.1 Montipora cactus | reverse complement strand
CAGAGAAGAGAACCAACAAAATCAACCCACATATGAAGCAGAGTTTGGGAATTGAATCCAGACCACATTGGTGGGAGGCAAGTGCTTTCACCACTGCGCAACCCCTACTCCCTGACTGACTGGATCAAATCTGTATATTTGCACCCAGTGATCAATTTACTCCATAACTGTTGTGCTTCAAAGCTAAGTTTAAGTTCCAACCTAAATAATTGTTGTTTGATTCCCATTAATTTAACATGTATTTTAAACCTGTTGATGATAAATAATGATATTAGGGGAGAAATCTGGATCAAAATTTAGGTACATGCAGGTTGAAATCATTTAGTTGCCTGAATTTCACTTATAATATTAACAAGGTGTTTACATATTATTAGAAAATATGTATTATTGGACACATTGTCCTTTGATCTTGGTACTAGCAAAACTGAGGAACCATATCACTCTTCTTGCACAGCTTCTTGCACTGGTCGTTGATATCCTTAAGGATAACTGCCTTAACTGCATTTCTAAAGACCATGTCTTCCATCACAATGTTTCAAAATCTGCTGAGGTTTTGCTCCACTATTCATCATTGTTGACAGTTATTTGATGTATTCAGTGTTTTATTCAGTTAAAACATGATATAAAATATCATTAATAATTTTAATGTGAATTTTAACACTGATTGGGCACAAATAAATTATCATTCATGGTCTTCATCTTCAGTTTGTTGGTTTGAGCAAAATTATTGAAAGTAATAAGATAAAAGACTAACTTTGTTGTTCTAAAAGTTATCATATTATTGCCAATGACAGGTACACTGTATTTTGCATGTGAATATCATTGCATATTATAAATTGTAAAATAATTAGGATAGTATACGCACTTCCATTGGTCAATAGCTGTGTGTAGATGAGAGTATGTAAACACGGCTGTGACATTACACAAATGTTGATTGGTTATGTGTTGTCAGATGCACGTTTTGATTGGCTGGTAGGAAATAAGAGGGTATATCACGAAAATCTGTTTCAATTAAGAAGTAAAAAAACCAGTATTTTCCTTCATTTATCAAATTAATTATTTTTGGGAATTTTTTTGTAAAAGCAATAGAGGACTTTTATCTGTGTTTACATAGCCTCATCTCAACACAATTAAGGGGAGTTGGGAGAGGGCTCGAAAGTTATGCAAACCCTCGACTGTGTCTCGAGTTTGCATAACTGTAGAGAATTCTCCCAACTGCCCCTTGTGTTTAGATGAGGCTATGTAAACATGGAAAACGTCCTCTATTGCTTAAATGACACAACAAAATATAACTTTTTGATCGGTTGCTTTATCTCAAGAGGAGCACTTCCAGAAGGCAGTTTTCTATTAAGCATTTGGCCATTGTAGCAGATTCAACCAAACCTTTGCCTTTTGGATGCATCTCGCAAAATAGTCCAAAATGCTCATGGGGCTTGTTTTTTTTCTGGTGATAGCAGGGACAGTCTGAATTATGTTGATTTCTCTTCAGTTGACTGAACATAACACTGTATGCAATCAATGTAACCTGAAGACAATTTAGCATGTAACAGGATCCCTCAAGTATGAGCCCAAGTATTGATGCCTGTCAAAGAATAGGTTATTGGCTAAGCTCTTCTGACCCTACAATTTACCAGTTTAATAAATTATATACTATTGTAGCCCAAAACAGCCATGTGAAAATTAACTAATAGGCACCCAATTTACTGTGGCCATAATAATCCTTTGAACACTGAGAACCCAAAAGTTGTTTTTCAGTAGCTGTGTACCAACAGGAGAATCCTTCAAGCTCTCCTCTGGACCAGAAGCTATCCAGAATATGCAGGTTATCAAGATCTCTTGAGATTTAAACTTGAAAGGGATTTATCCATTTTTTGGATAGCCCCGCTTCCCCCTTATATCCCCACTTTTCACCAGGGGTTGCTCTCAACTGAAGCCCTTTGTATCAAGCTTAGTTGTATGATTTTCTTATAACTAATGCAAACTGGACATGGAGACATGCATGGAAGGAATCAACTTTCAACTTTAATGCGACATTGCACAAAGAAAATGTACTTACAAAATTCATTATTGCAATAAGAGAATGTAACGTTAGTTATTGGCTTAATCTTTTCTTCCTCGCCACGGCCATATTCAAAATCGATATACGGAATCATGGCTTTGCGTTAAACACATGAACAATAATTAGACTGCAAACACATGAATCGAGCTTAATCAAAAATCCTACGTAACATATAACCAGCTGACCTTGGTCCTTTTTTCTCACGTCCCACACCCGGTGAAGGACGGGCTCTGCTCCACAGACTTCCATCTTTTAGATCGGATAACCGACTCTGTTCGAATGAACTACCGTCTTCACAAACTCCTGAAATGTCGTAACAGTAACGTGTACGTGTTCGCGATGGTAATAAACCATAATCGACAGAAATTTTCAAACCAGAAAATTCTTCTCAATCCACAGGCTCCCCAAGCTGAAAATACGTGATGTATTCGACAGTTTGTGTATATAGAGAATTGTATGGGAAAATCACAGATCGTAACAAAATTGTGTAAATAACCATCTCATTTGAAATAAAGTTTTCCTACCTCAAATGTGTGACGAACTTGTCTCTTTTGCCGAGTTTAGAGCCATTCTGACGCCGTTTAGTGAAGTTATCCGGAAGGCCGTTACTAAAATAATAGGAAGGCCGACCGGGCAACCCTAAAACCAGGAATCCTGAATCACAGTCATTGTTTTACCAATACAGAGAGCAAAAACTATCCTAGATATTCATAAAAGCTAAGCTTAGGCCTAAAAACGTTTTTTTTGGGCCTAAAATTAGGCCTGAGGTTAGCTTTTATGAATGTTTAGGATAGTTTTTACTCTCTGTATTGGTAAAACAATGACTGTGATTCCGGATTCCGGATATATACACAAACTGTCGCATACACCACGTATTTTCAGCTTGAGCAGCCTGTGGGCAAACATAAAACAGAATCCCTTCGACCATTCTCTTCCCCTTTCTTCCGGTTAGCATTTTTATTGTGTTCACCTCTGACCAATCAGTGACGCGAACGGATTGGAACCAGCCAGAGCTGCTCTTGATCCGCGGCGCTGGCCAAGAGGATCGCAGCTCTGGGAACGAGAATGACTAGTGCACCATTCACTAACTGTCGGAACACACGAAACAGTGCCATGCATAAGGCATGAACTTCAGAAAACACAGTGGGAAGCAATTGCACCGATAATTGTGTATGGTGTAAAAAGGTACAATTATTTCCCAATTTTTTTGCCATGAGCTGTTATAGCATCAGTGCTGTTCGGAGAGGGTAGTATTCCAAGCAGTTTCTTACTGGAATCATTTTTACTCTATGTATCACAAGAGGAAAGGGAAACTGTTCCTATTGCACTGGGTGATAAATTTGATCCTAATGATGGGGACCTCTTGGATTTCCTGTGCAATTTTAAGTGTCTTAGTAAGGTAACTGCAGGGAACATTTCGCGAGTTGTTCATGAGTTAGCTCAACAGGAACTCCTGCAGAAGCCCAGGTACATTATTGATTGTTTTGTACTAATACTTTCAGTGTTAAGAGCACTCCCTGCCTTTCAAAACCTTCAAAGCTTGCAAGAGTTGTATCTTGAAAAGACGCCAATCCCCAAGAAAATTATCAAGCTTCTTGATGCAAATCCACAGAATGAACTAGAGAGAATGGCTCTGGATCATCTTAAGAGATATATTAGGTCCCTGGATGGACAAGCTGTGTCTCAGTTTTTTTCATTTTTGACAGGGAGTAACGTTATTACATGTACATGAGAATCAATATTGGTTACATTCAGTATGCTTCAAGGGGCTGGGCGTAGACCAATAATTAGAACTTGTGGTCCCATAATTGAGCTGCCCATACCAGTCATATTCAGAACTTGCAGAAGAATTAAGTTTCTCATAAATGAAAAGGGGGCTTGGTCTTTCAATATTGTTTGATTTCTTTGGTTAAATTATAGTATTTTTCACATTTAGCTATGTTGAATCAAAAGAACTGAGAGATATGTTATACAAATAACAACTTGCTTTTCTCAGGTATAGGTTTCCGTTGTTTTTATTTAATGTTTGAAATAATATTGTTGCTGTTCAATGTTTTAAGGCTGTACAAGAGACTTGGGAGTGTTAATTTTTGTTGTGTTCAAACAAGTCCATGTTGAAAAAAGATCACGTTGCAAAGTTAGGTCTATTTAAATTTTATTACAGTTGTGACTACCAGCTTGTTTGGTTACAGAAAGCCTTTTGATAGGGGTGTAAAAATTTCCAGTTTAAAGACTACAAAATCTCAATATAATTTTTGTTAGCTGATCCCACACATGTCCAATATACATGAACCGAGTCGGGTCGTCAATTGCTGTTGACGCGTGACGGCCCGACTCATCGGATGTTAAAAAGGAAGTAAGATTTACTGTCGCAAAGTCGAACTGCCTGGGGCAGCTTCAAATATCTCGACGGATCGTGACCATCCGATCAGGTCGTGACGACCCGTCATTTGAATGCTTCGTTCTCAATGAGTAGCGACTTAAATATCGATATATGGTAGAAAATTATAAACATCGACCAGAACAGCATTCACAAATGTTGCGAATATGTGTCCTTGAAATCCTGACAACATGCTGTTCAGAAACAGCAATGACTGACTGTAATAGCACTCCGAAATGTTGAATGCTTCGTCCTTAAAGCGTCGCGAAATCGCCGTACACTTCCACAACAGCAATCACAAATGTTGCGAATTTGTCCTTAATACCCTGACAACATGCTGTTCAGAAACAGAAATAATGACTGACTGTAATAGCGCTCCGAAATGTTGAATGCCTCGTTCTTAAAGCGTAGCGATGGAAGTGTCAGGTGGTGAGAGAACGAAAAACTTCGATGAACAAAGGAGGCTGTGCTGCTCAAAAATGTTGTATGCTTCGTTCTCAAAGAATAGCGACTAAAATATCGATATACGCATAGAAAACTATAAAAATCTACCAGAATAGCATTCACAAATGTTGCGAATGTGTCCTTAATACCCTTATACCATGTTGTTCAGAAACGTTACAGCAATAATAACTGACTGTAACAGCGCTCCAAAATGTTGAATGCTTAAAGCGTCGCGAAATCGCCGCACACTTCCTCCAAACATCCAAGCGTAGCAAAAATCGCAGCAAGCTTCCTAACAGCATCAAAACATGGTGAATGGTTCGTTCGCAGCGAAATTAATACCCAGACAACATGCTGTTCAGAAACAGGGATAATGATTAACTGTAATATCGCTCCGAAATGTTGAATACTTCGTTCTTAAAGCGTAGCGAAATCACCGTACGCTTCCTCAAAACATCCAAGTGTAGCGAAAATCTCCGCATGCTTCCTAAAAGCATCTCAAATGGTGTCACATGCTTTGGAGTTTTCAGTGCCCTCACTTTTACTGGGTCAAACTTTTTATCTAGGATTTTATTGAACAGCATTCTTTTTAATAAATGGGTCTATGGGACTTTTCCCGTAGCCATTTACTCCAATTGTTGATTGATTCCATTTTTGCGCAGTAAACATAGCTCAGGCAAGGCAGCATTATTGGGTTGTGCTTATACATTATAGGGGAAAAGACGGCATAAAGGAAATATTTGCTGGCAAATAGGACTTTTATGCTTCTTCCATTGTGTAATAACTTTTTAAATAAACACATTTACACGCAAACACCATGACTGTTTCAAATTCTTTCATTCCCAACGCAAAGTGATACCATCAAAACAGTTACTGATGAAATATATAAGAAATGGATCATATATAAACTGCGGATATGAAATCTCCGGTGTCTTCACAAATACACGATTTCTTTTAAGTCTCTCACCACCTGACATTTCCAAAAGTCGGGTCGACTTTTCACATGACGGCTCGTCATGGACTAGACGGATCGTCACGAACCGTCACCATTTTCAGAAAGTACCTCGAACCTTCTTTCAAATAGCAACTTCCTGTTACTTTACTTCCGCAAACACCACGACCCGACCTCCGCTTGACGGGTCGTCTTCGCCGGAAAAGTCGACCCGACTCAGTTCGTGTGTATTGAACAACCCTCGTTTTACAAGTTTATTTTACAGAAACGATAAGAAAAACTTGCTAGAGAATGTTTCATCGAAAATTCTAATTTGGCGAGCCGTCCAGATGGCCATACTGTAGATTATTATATATACTTATTATATGGAGGAGAGTGTTTTACTGGGAACTAAACCACTCGTAGATTCCATACGCCACTACATCCGGGACCCGAGTGGCGTATTTTCCGTATGTCACCTTTGTGAGTGTCGTATCGTTCAATGACGTCATTCCCGCCTTGACTACTTTGAAACACAATAAAATCGGAAATATTCAATATTTAGTCTCCATATGATAAAAAGAACATTACACGTTGGCTCGAAGATATGAATTTTATGTTCTCGTGGCAAGAACAATAACTCACTCGTTCGCTTCGCTCACTCGTGAGATATTGTTCTTGCCACTCGAACATAAATTCATATCTTCTCGCCACCGTGTAATATCCTCTATATATAAGGCCCGCTAATTTAGCCAATCACAGTGCCCGTACTAATACATCGTATGGAATCGGGAAAGCGCACCTGTTCGTGCTGTGCTGGAATGAGCCTCTCTCCTCGTACCTAAGAGGTGTATTGATGCATTTTTGTCTCATTTGTGATCTTATCCAGAGCGGAAACACAGCTAGCGAAAAGAATGTTTATTTCTATTATCATATACGGGGCAAAATTACTGAATGCTGATTGGCTGAGACGGAAGGCATTTGTCGTTAATCACAAGGGTACTTTTGCTAATCAAGAGGGCATGATTACTTGATCCTGATTAGTTAACAGTTGCTTATCCAGAGCAAGCGAACTTACATGAGAATCTTCTTCCAGATTCTGACTCTGATTAAACTGCGTTTTGTCCACATGTAAAATACAGTTGAATTAAATTAAAGCGCTATTTTCTGTCGTTAGCATCAATTTATTGAATTGAACTTAACTTCTTTAACCGAATGAAAGCATTTTAAGTTGATTGTCAGTTGTCGTGGCATTGAAGGGGCTGTCCTCAATAATTTTGCCCTTTATATGATAAACATGTAATCGCAATGTAACCTCGAGCAATTGAGACTTAATTTCACCTGTATTTTTAAAGTTTTCCAATTTTGTGGAAACTTAGAAAATGCGCGTGAAAATAACCCAGCGAAAAGGGTGTTTTTTGCCGTCCAAAATCCTGTATTCAGGATTTTGGATCGCCAAAATCTTGAATTCAAGATTTTGAAACTGCCGAAATCCTGAATTCAAGATTTTGGAAGTCCAAAATCTTGAATTCCAAAATCTTGATTTCAGGATTTTGGCCGTCCAAAATCCTGAATTCAGGATTTTGGAAACTTAACTCTAACTCTTAGTCATAATTCTACTGAAATAACTCTATTGATAGTTAACCTCAAATCAAGCATATATTAAAAATACAAAAGATTTTAAATGCAAATTTATGCAACAATTTCCATAACAAAAGTGTACGGTATATTTTTATCCCGACGCTCGCACTTGACACAACTGGCTTATTGGGACATTTGATAGTCGATATACGGCGTTTGGCCAACAAAGATGCAGGTTGGCCCCATTTAAGTTTTCTCTTTCGCCTCTTGGTATGCAACATTAAGATAGACTCCGTATTTTATTTTGCAGTAGTTGGAGAGGAATTTCAGAACACAAGCTGGATAAATCACTTTTTGGAACAGTGTTTTGATCAGAAATTTGGATCCAGTTCTGTACGAGTTCAAGACCGTGGCACGAAGTGATTATCCTCTTAAAATCAATCCTCAAGAAAGCCCAGCAAGTGACATCGTGGAGGGAAGACCATTACCTGGCGTCATTAGTAAGTGTTACTTTTATGTCACGCTAGAGAGCAAGGATGGCACAGTCGGTTGGTGCGCGGCCTTGTTGCAAGAGGTGCTGAGTTCGATTCCCGGATCTCGCCTTCTTGTTGCGACTTCTTTCCTTTCCGAGTATCTAAGTAGCTTTAAATACCCGTAAAACGGAGCACTGATGGAGAGTGGGGAGTAAAATGAGCGCACCGTCGACCTTAGTCTCTAGTTTGTCGGTTGAATTACTGTTACGAGTTATCGACGTTAAATACGGTTGCTTTGCTTTACAGTTTCACGCAAGTAAGATTGTCACGGAATCGGTCATGTTCTAAGTGCGCATAGAACTTCATACGAAGGTTGAAAACTCTTCGTATTATATGAGACGAAAAAGTAAAGCCTTCCACTTAAACGAGCCTCTCAGAAGACGACAGATTGAGTTTGATTGATTGGGCAGAAAGGAAACTTTTAAATCTACGACACAAAGGGCTCTTGAATAATAACAGTAACATGACACGTCACAAGCATTGAGATAGAAGCGCCCTGAAAATCTTAAATTAATAATAAGCAATTCTGGAAAAAAAATCTGATACCAGATAGGCTGATACCACAGTCAGTCTGTTTTAGCATGGTGATGACGTTAGTAAGTAATTGTGTTTTGATTTACAGATGCAGGAAAACGAGAAACAACTCTATTTCATCAGACAGCTTGGTTTATTGCATTGCTGGTTCTTGCTTATCGTTGTACTCTGTAATAGTTACCAAGGCGCTAAATACCCCAGGTAAGATATCACTAACCGGGGCAAGTGAAAGTACAAGCTCACTGCTCAGGCCTTGGTTGTTCAAAAGGAACGCTATCCAAAGGATAAATCACTATCCAACGGATAAACTCTAGCAAAACCAATTGAGGTTTAATTATCCAGTTGATAGGGTTATATCCACCTTTTGAACAACCGATGCGAGATGTGTTGGTGAAATGAATAAGTGAAAACCTAAGTATACTATTTCTTTTGGATCAAGAACCTTGTCATGAAGAGGAAGGAGCTTCAATAGTAATGGCTGAGGAGATTATTTCACATAGTTTAATTTATTATAATTATAATAATAATAATAATAATAATAATTATTATTATTATTATTATTATTATTATTATTATTATTATTATTATTATTATGATCATTGTCGTCGTCATCGTGATCGTCATCGTTACCGTCGTCGTCCTCGTCTTTGTCATCGCTTTTGCGAAATACGTACCTTGTCTGGCGCTCGGTGGCATCAACGTGGAGAGGCCAATTGATAACTATTCCCAGGACTTTCCGCCCTTTCAACCGAAAACGGTTAGGAGAGGTATTTTCTCGGGAAACGTCCACTGCTTTAACAAAAACCAGTCGAGATTTAAAGGTGCATGCAATGAGAAGGGCTACTTTTTCTTCAAACGTTGGCCGTGTAGCACCTATATTTCAACAGACATTTGTAAGCATGTAACTAGTGCTATTTGATCAGGGTACTGTGGTCAGGGTTTTTCTCTGCCCGTTTGCATGGGCTCATTTCCAAGCGCGCAAGTCGAATACTTAGGAAATCACTGCAAAATTCAGTACACTCTAATAAATATCTCTGTTGAGAAAGAAATAATTGATCCACAGAGAGTGACTCGCTGACACTATTCTAGTTAGAGAGTATAACGGTATTTTGGTCCCCAACAACTTAAACAACTCAGCAACGCTGTCTCTCGATTGATAATAGGGACAGTTTACGACCTATGGCGGCCACCACAACGTCACTTCAAAATATAACCTTGTACTGTCTAAGTCTTTCGAGATCATTCTATCGCTTTCACGTCTTACAATGTGGGCTAAGTATCCTAAAAACTAAATTGGATTCGTCGGAGAGGTTCAAGAGTAAAAATGAACAATGAAAGGTTCACATTCACACGCTCACGGTGTCGTTAAAAGCTCAAATTCGGTGTTTTCACGTCTTTCATATACAGAGTACCGCAAAAATGTGCTAAAATTCGAGCATAAATTGCAACACGATTATTTTTTCCTCATTTAAGCAATGATATTATAAAGTAAATCAAGTAAAGCTATGGTCCTCGCCGTTATGAACGCAATTTTTGCAATTGCGTAAAGAAGCCTGAAAAGTTCAGGACTTCAACGAGGTTTGAACCCGTGACCTCGCGATACCGAAAACACTTGTCCACTAAAGCAACTCACTTCCAGAACGTTATGTTTGTAGAACGATTGTTGAAAGCCATTAACTTCGGTAGACTTCGTTTATGTAACACTTTGATGAAAAGTGGAAAAATTATGCTCTGTTTTCCGAATTATTCCGAAAATGTCGCAGCATAGCCTCTTTTTTTCGCCCTCTGGTGAGTTTCTGCGAGAAGAGAGGCTCTTCTCGCAGGGTGCAATAAAAAATGCCTTCTCGAGACAAGAAATTCAGTGTAGCAAGGATGTCTCTCCAGTTTCCATAAGCTTAGCACACTAGATCAATACCCTTCTCGTTAAGAACTTCCCTTACAGTTTGAATACTGATGCCAGACAAATCCCGCTTTTTCTTTTTCCATTACAAGAGAATATGAGGCAAAAGCGCGAATTCCTGTGTGCCAAGATAGTTATTTCAAATTTATTTTTAAATTGCGTCCGTGAACGTGAACGTGAACATGATGTCGTTAGTGGTTCGCACGACCACGTGGTCCACTTTTACACCAACTGACCAATAAGCTGTCGTCCTTGAAAAAACCACGGAGTATCACACAGATCTAATGACACAATAGACCTTATTCACGATAGCCGCCATGTTGAATTTGCTATTATCATGCAAATTAGCTACACACTTCTGAGGGGGCAAACAACACAAGTTCGAGAGGTTATAACAAACATCTTAGCCACACAAGTGATTTGTTCATGTTCATTGAATGTGTATCACCTAAGTAGTAAAACAGAATGCTTTCACAAGTTACTTCGATTTTTTTTTGCTGAAAAATTAGCAGATAACGAAGTAGAAAGTCAAAATGTCGGAGGCAATTAAAAGATATAAAATTATTATAAAAGGTACTTAATTCTAAATTCTAAAATGTACTTTTATCAATGTTAATTCAATATTTCGACGTGCCGATTTTCCGCAATTTGCCTTTATTCCAATGTTTGCCCCCCAGCAAAACACATGGCTAATTTGCATGACAATTTGAAAACCAACATGGCCGCTATCGTGAATAAGGGCTATTCAGATTAAGGCCAAATGTAGGAGATTCGCTCTCTCATCTAATGTTCTCTTGCTTAAACCTAACGTTCTCGGAAGAAAGTCAGACCTGTCTATAAATAGTCTGTAAAAGTTGAAAAAGTTTTCTTTTTGTAGCAAGAGCCAATACAACGTAGATTTGATTTAGTAATGTATTATATTTCGGCAGGTTCTACGTTGTATTGGGTCTTGCTCAAAATAATTAGTTTTTCAACTTGTAATTACGCCAATCAGAAAAGCCGATTAATCCAACGGACATCAACAAGAATATTTTCCACGGTTGCTTGCTGAAAAACTCGGTGAACGTACTTCACATGATGGCCGTTATTCGCCTTGCTAGGAAGAACAGATTATTTCTGAGCAAAAGCGAATGCCATACGCTTTATACAATAACAACAATTTGATGGATGAAATATATAATTTCAGAGACAAATATCTCAAAGAATATCGAGTGAAGAACACAAACATATCAACACTCAAAGAAGCAAAATAGCATCGTATAGTATCCATATATAAATCAACTTCACTAAATCCTCAAAGCAAACTTACAACCTCGTGCTGAACACATATATTTCACTTGAGTTACTTCGAAACAAAACTTAATTATCGTAAATTCATGATACGGATTTACAAGCCTACTATAGGCAACCTTGACACAATCTTTGAATTAAATTGACTTTAAAGGATATAGTATCCAATGGAATTCTTAAAATGCCGAGATGTCCTTTGAAAAGGGCCAGAGAAGCGAAAAAAACTCGACGTAGTAGACACTACGCCAAAACATCCCGACTTACGTTATTTCACGCTACGGCTGGATGCAACCGACGTACATGCGCAGTGTCTCATTTTGGAGAAAATTTACTTCCGGCAGCCGTATTAGCGCCAGCCGTAGCGATTTGCTTAAAGTCCCTAATAATAGGGAGCTTACGCAAGGAGACGGCGACGGCTACGAGAAGGCCACAAAACAATAGCTCTAACGAGAAAGAACAAAAGCTCTGCACGCCCTGCACGTGCTTTTTTCATTTTGGTACATTTCTTTGCCGTCCTCGTCCTGACAACAACGAGAATTGAGCAAATTTCAGGTTGTGTACAGGACATGAGAACATGATGAAACATTTTTGATTTTATCCCCAAACAACAACACCGCAATGTTGATACACACTTTCAGTTCCGAAGTTCCGAAGTTCCGAACGACTTGGGGTTATAACGAAATTATTACAATAACGGGAAATAGTATTTTTAGACTACGTTCTCCTTGCCGTCGCTGTCGTCCTTGCGTAAGCTCTCCAATGAGACATGTGTTTAATACCGCCATGACATTTGGTGCAGTTGAGCCTTTTTGAACCTTTATACATCCAATACGAAAATGATCGTCATTAAATTGTTCCCTATATTTGTGCCAGTTAGCCTTAATAGCCGCGATTTTCACCAAGTATTTTTGTAATTTTACTTTTGCTAACGAGGTGGGCTATTTAACAAGCAGAATGGACTATTGACCCGTGGCCCTTGAGGGCCAAGGGTCTAATTGTTTTAGTATCACCCAACCAGTCGGACAGAAAAAAAAACTGAATAATAAGGTTAGCAAATGCAAGTTAAAGAAATATTTATTTGGGAGAAACACACTGGTGAAAGTTTGTGGTGCCACCTGCACACAAAAAAGGTCTTTTAAACAGATGTAATCCACGCAGTGAATTTGTTTTGATAAAGTTACCAGCTTTTTCTGCAAAAAATTACATTATAAAAACTTGGAAAAGTGGGCTGAAATGATGCGTTTAAAAACGCAAAATGACTACTGTTTCAAAAGATAAAATTTTCATTGAAAAGCACAAGAAAATTGGTAATCTTACGAAAACGTCAATAGCCAGATGACCAAACACCTGAGAATATGTTAAAAAACTCATTCTCTGCGAGCAAAATATGAGAGGACAGAATCTACAAATCTACAAATCCACAAAATTACAAATCTACAAATCTGGGCCTTATAATTAGGTCAATGGACAGCGTTCCGCACTATAGCTCTGCTGCTCTTCTTAGATATAATGAGCAATAATATTAATTTAATATTTAGGGCACTAACTAGCTTACTCTACCATGCTTTTCTCCATTCAGTTTTCTATTTTAATCATTTGTAATAGTGTGTGTTGTACTACTGTATGGAGAAAACAAGAAAAAAACGTTTTAATAATCTGCGTAATCATGGGTAAAACAAATAAAGTTAATGGTTATTGTCATGAAATGTGAAGAAAAGACATACTTAATTATTGAGTCACCAATGATCTGTTTCTGAGGGCCTCCACAGACTAGGGATTTAGTTGTCGACAACTATTTGTGATCGACAACTAAAAAGTTATCGACAACTAAAAAACGTAGTCTGTGGCGCAAGTTGTCGACGACTAAACCCCAAATTATTAGTTGTCGACAACTAAGCAGTTTCCCTTTTCGAGGGAACTGTTGTTGGTGACTGACTGACATTGACATGGTTGGTGACATTAACTGACGTTTCGACAACCTTCGCGGAAGTCGTTTTAGATTTGTCTGTAAATCTATCTTTGGACTACCTTTGCCACAAAACAACTAAGGCAGTTCCGTTCTGCAAGTGTAGCAGAACGAGTGTGAGTGAGTAGTGAGTGTAGCAGTTCCGCTTCTGTGATGCTATGACCTCAAGGTTTCCTGTGATTAGTCATTTTCATCCTCAGAGTCAAATGATTTGTGTAGAGTCAGTGAATCTTATAAACTATGACCTGATTGGTCGGTAGAAAAGTGATCTCATTGGTCCGTCTACTTAGTGATGTTTTTGGCTGGGATAAAGTCTTTTTACATAAGACAAACAGAAGTCATTATTATTATTATCATCATCATCATCATCATCACCATTATTATTAATATTACGTTATTATTAACGTAACTTTTACAAAATTTTCGAATCTGATTGGTTCTGTGATTTTTCGCGTAATTGGTGCGCGATCGCGTGGGTGTCCAATTGCAGGTATCCAATTTGAACAACTCCTGATTGGATAACTGTAATTGGACACCTGCGCTTTCTTGCTGTTTCCCAACTTTTTGCCAAACAGATTGAATATAATTTTGACTTTTCACAGAAAAAGGTAGTCAAAGACTTTTTCTTATCGAATTTTGTTATGATTTTCTCGCATTTTGTTAACTAATAGTTACGATTAATTGGTAATAGGATTTCGTGTCGTACAATTCAGGGGTAATCGTGCTCGTAATTTCAAATCGGCCTCGCACGCAAATCTCTCGCACGATTATTCCCTGAATTGTTCTCCACTCAGACCTATTATTATTATTATTATTATTATTATTATTATTATTATTATTATTATTATTATTATTATTATTATTATTATTATTATTATTATTATTATTATTATTATTTATTATTGGTAATTGAGATGTGCCACTTGCCTCGTGTGTTGTTGCTTCCATTGCTTTATCTCCTCTGTACTGCAGCGATGCACTGTGGGCTTTTCCGCGTTCCCCACAGAAGAGACTAAATTGGGTTCGTCTGGCAGGACACCACATTGTTCCTGCACAGGCAAGTGTGTCACATCTTCTTGGACGGGGAAGGGCAGAGCCTCCCTTGCAGCTGTCCCATACGGGCGACAGTTGCCTCCATTAGCACGATCAAGGTAGCTCATTTCACATGACTGCCAGGCACGTTCTACTCTGTGGACGCTTGATCCATTGGCCTCCTCAGCAACAGGCTCCTCTCCATGGTTACCAGGTAACCCGTTTATCCGCTGGGCACCAGCACCTTCACCAGAGGGAACTCTGGAAACAATGTCAGCCAGCCGCCGGTCGCTCGTTGCTCCACCTCTCTCAGCAGAGCTACTCTGATGAAGTCCGTTGTTTGGTCCACCAGTTGGGTCACTGGGTTGATTCGGTTGGCTCGACCTTGTAGTCGACGTCTGGGCAGCACTTAACACAACAGCGTCGCTCAGCCCGTTGGCTTGGCAACCACCTGTCCCCATACGCTGGTTCTGTTCGGTCGCCTGCCAAGTTCTTCCGTCACCAGGGTAAATTGAGTCCCCGACAACATTTGCAAAATCTGGGTAACTGTGAAATAAAAAGGAACCTTTTACACTAAAGTAATTGAGACTCAGTGAAGTAGTACGAAAAGTTATTAATGACAAAAAAACAGCTAGTGACATTTATTACTCAACACGTGATAATGTCCAAATATGGTCATAGCGCTCTCAGTATTCGTCGTGCGTACTCAACAGTTATCCTGTGTGTCGGGGAGAAAACTGGTAGTTTTTCCAGCTTTTTTTCCCAATAAACGTAGAAAATTGTGCTTTGTCATCAATGTGTTGAATAAAAAAAAGCAATTATCCTGCTCAAGCTTGCGGAATATCAGTTGCCTGATTTTAGTCAACTCAGCCTACGGTCTCGTCGGCTAAGTATCAGGCAATATTCCACGCGATTTCGCAGGATAATTGTTAAGTGTAACGATAAAAACAATCTCGCAGCTGGTATTACTGTACATTAGATTTATTTAATTCAAGTTATTTTGTTTTATTTAGTCTCGTCCAACACAAAGAAAACAATTAATACACCAAAAGAAAAATGCAGACCAAGAGGCCACAATAACAAAATCATGTGGTCCCACGTGGTTTTAAGAAACGGGGACTAACTAGACCTGAGGTCAAGATTTTTGCTTCAGTATACATAGTGTTTCGGCCCAATGGTTTCGGCAAAATTAGATGACGGATTACGAAGTAACGTTTATGAATTCAAATCAAACATAAGCACGGTATATATCTAAGGCCTAGCATTTTTGAAAATGTGAAAAGCTGTTTTGACCTCCATTTGCCATAATCCTATTTTTTTAAATTTACAATAGCGTTTTATCGGCTTTGAATGATATGGTTTAAACCAGCTGTCTAAATTTTTGCTTTATTTCCTCACGACGATAAGCTGTCGTTCCAAGATAAATAATTATTTATTCATTTTATTGTGATTGAATAAATAAACACCAATTAATCTGTAGATTGAGCTACGGGAACTTGACCCAGAGAGCCTTTCCCTGGGTAGGGATTTTGACACGTATGCATTGCCTATGGTCGGGAATTTGACATGCTCGCCATCTTGGAACACCGAGAGAACCTGGAGATGACTTATCCTCAACCTTGGTTTTGATGGCACTTCTCTTGTTTTTCTGATTTTTCTGGACACCGTGGTTGAAAGAAAGGTAGGCAAATCCGTCTTCACGGGTGGATCCATACCGGTTTCCAACGTTTTACTTTTTTGTGATTCCTTTTCGTATATTTCTACACATTCATGAACTTTCCACTCTATTATTGTGTATGCTTGATTGCTTCGAAAGCTGGTTAATATTGTTTATGTTGTTTTGCTAAATGTTAGGTTCTTGTTCAGTACCGTGAGCAGCGGAAAGGTTTGGGATGGAAAATTTGACGCTAGCCTTCACGAAAATGTCAAGATCCCTTGGGTCAGTCCCCCCCCCCCTCCCCCACCCTGGGGCTTGACATTGATGAGTGCATCATTTGTAGTCGATGCCGTTTCGTTAAAGGAAACTGTGAGGCGATATCATCCTTACTAGGCCATGAAACGCATGAAACGAGGAGAAAAGTCGAAACGGGAAAGTTCTGCTTGGGTAAAAAGTAAGAAAAAGACCGGGCCTAAAAAAAAGAAAGATTCTATCAAGGAACCAAAGAAAACTCGGCTCGCTTCTAGCGACAAGGGCTAACTCTGCTGAAAACTCGGTGTTTATTTTTCCAGGAATAGCTCCTAATGAATTTATAGGGCCGGTATGTAGATTTGTCAGATTTTTACGAAATTTGGCCAAAATGGTCGGCGGATATTGGTGCACGAAAGAGTGTCCGGCTTTTAAAAAAATTCGAAGTATTTTTACGTTGACGCGTCTCTGTGTGTCGCGAAACGGAAAATTTTCTATTGGTCAACTTCAAAGTTTATTTTCTCGGAAACCAATAGGAAGATCCTAAAAGCCCGACACACTTTGGGAGCCTATAAAGTGCTGATTGATATGGTACAATTTGTTTGGTTTTGCGTGATAATGCGAAGGCGGGTAATTCAGCAAAGTGAACTTCTGAACCTTTGCGCACGCAAAGAAAGCCATAATAAACTTAAAATGTTCATATATTCCAATTCTTAATTTTGTTACCTATTCAGTGATATATAGTTTACTGAATTTTCGAAAACAACGCACTTACGAAAGAAGGAAGGCACCTCAAAAGGTTTGCAGTAACCTTAAATCCGTTTGTGTCGCCCTGTAGCTCCATGTACCCGTGCACGGACTCGAATTGACGACGGTGTCACATAAGTAAATGCTAATCTTGTAACCTCAGTTTCCCTGATTTTGCATCTTCACTCCTTTATATCTCTCCCTCCGGACGGTAAGTTTTATCATTTTTGCATACTAACTTATATTATTTTAAAATGTTTGTCTTTGAAATTCAAAAGAAATCTGTAAGGGGAAAGAAATCGATCAGAAGAAAGGTGACAGAAATCAGCGGTATTTGTCTATTTCCGGTTACCCATTTTAGGGAATAACATGAGCTGACTCGCCGCTCTCAGCCGAAAACCCTTTCGAGATTAACATGTTCACTTTGAATAATATTCTATTGAGGTTGCTGGAGGAAATTAAACAGATGTAAAGTTTTCTTCATCCGCAAAGCATCTTTCATATAAAGAAATTATTGCTGGGTACAAAAGTACAGGGAAAAATAAGCAATCAATAGTAAATTAATTCAAGTTTATCCTTTGAAGGGGGTAGTTTCCAAAGAAATTGTGGTGCTGCGTCGGTGGGGAAGTAATGTACAAAAAACACGAAATTATCACCAAGTTGCTATGGCATACTGAAATACGAAGAGATTTCCAATAATCACGACAAAACTACCTTGACTTAGAATTGATTAAAACACCGAGTTAACTGGGAACACCAGATGCTGTCTTCACTGAAACTGGTTCACGTTCAAGCGAAAGTCACTATGACATACATAAATTCGACGCCTTAAATTTTTCCAATGGACACGCTGATATGACTTGCGCTCCGGTTTAATATAAATGTTAAAAAAATAGTAAACTTGATAGTCTATAATACCTTAGGGGTCTACATTTAGTTCATTGTGATAGGGTCCCCGAAAATCGACAGTAATTCCTATCTGAACCTGGCCATAATCTTCCAATGAATGATATGCAATTGCTTTTAATATATATCATAAAATTGTCAAGACTCTAATTTGTGTTTCGTACACCATCCTCCGCTATCTCATGAAGTGGGAATTTGGATTTACGGCTACCACCTGATTGGTCGAATGAAAAAATTGCATCGCGAGGCACTTTCTAAACTTAGCCCATGTAACTCACGTGAGATGAGTGAAGAGAGAACTGAGCTCCCAAAGAAACAAACGCTTGTCAACCATGTAGGGTCATTGGAGTGGAAGGTAACAACTGTCAGTGTTTTGACACAAGAGACAACTGAAGTTGACCGAAAACTAGAGTAAGTGTTTTTACTCTCCTGTTCTGATTCAGAGGAGACCGCGATCATGCGCATCCGTTAAAGAGGTGTAATCAGTGATCATTGTAATGTTAATGCTGCCTTTTGTTGGTATAAAAATTTACTTCACCCATCAGTATTTTGTTCCATTCCTTATATTAATTGTACGTCGAAAGATGGGCAGAGTATTGTCTGACAGTTTTAACTTCCGCGATGTTAAGGAGAAGAAATCGACTTTGATTGTATGCGTTTTCAGTTCCCCGCCCGGCTTCACTTGATTTCATATCCGCAGTTGATATGGTTTGATCTGTACAACCGCAACGTAACAATACCAGAGAATTCTATTAGCCAGGAGCTACTCGTGACAAGAAATACATTCAACCACATATGAAACATTTTGGGTCATCGTCGTTCAGCTGCGACAACGATCACGATTTTGAGATCCAGTACCGCTCGTCAACCGTGTAGGGTCATTGGAGTAATAATAATGAGCTTGCCCTCCAGCATGGCGGATTTTGTACCATGTGATCGTTAGTTGCAAAAGGCCTATTACGACGCACTCCCGTGATTTCCAAATAATACTAGTATTTTTATCCACACTTGAAAATGACCGGGAAACGTCGCGACATTTCATCGCTAATTTTTATCACAAAGTAGAAATTTCATAAGAAAATTTGCATTGGGTCGAAAGGATTTGACAGGACAGGTACACCGCAATTAGCCTTTCGTTAAAGGGAGCGAAACCAAAGCAATGTCATTTTCCTCCACGAGACGGCCGTAACTGAAGAAGTGTGAAAGAAAGCGCCTGATCGTTGGCTACTCAACGGGGAAAGCCTCGCTGCTAATAAACTCATCTGATTGGTTGATTATTTTTGGATCTCTGTTTGTCTGCTGTTAGAATGCTGATCACACATGCACGCGAGTCTTACGTTTTTAATACCAAATCTTTTCTCAGTCAACTTTGAACAGCGGTGGTTGTTCTCCCAACACTGATAACTTCTCATTCTTCGCTCTGTTCCAGTATTACGCTGTGTCAATGAGTGTTTTTATTAGAATTAGTTTACTTTTCACAAAAGGATGTTTGATGGATGCAACTGGAGCATTGATTCCTCAGATCAGGCTTGAATCTCTGAAAATAACCGATAGAAATCAAATTTTGGAGAGTCCTTTTAGCGATAGAACCTGGTTAAAAAGCCACTGTTTTGAAATTGAATTTATTGCCAGTGCAATGCGAAGTGCAAGAAACAAGAAAGGAAAACTAGATGTGGCTTCATGCGATTATGAGAAGAAGACTCAGCAACGGTCGTTTGGACGCTCGGTCGGTCTAAACGTAGAGTGGCCCATTTAATAAGCGTGCGTTCGATTGACCCTATTCCGGAATTCGGGGAATGATGATTTAAAACGGCATGTCTACTGTTTTGAAGCAACAAGGAATATAAAGATATGTTAAAAATAGCACTTTAGCAGGCGTTTTGATATAGCAGCAAAAAGATAGTCTCGCAAATACAAGACATCTCGTTTCGAGTGCTGTACACGTGTAAACGCTACTAAGAAAAGTGAAGTGATCGATCAATTCGAGGAAAAGATAAATACAATAAAACAAAGAGATCAAGCCCAGAGATTTCTAGTCTGCTACACAGTCGTTGCGGGACGACACTAAAAACGGCTGTGTAGCAGACTAGCAGATTTCAAGATGCAAATACAAATTTTTGTCATGCTTAGGTGCATTCTAAAGGAAAAAATGTTGATTCATTATTGACAACGAATAAATTTCATTAATAATGCCTGATATTACCAGTTACCAGACACCTCATCCGTTACCAGCATTGCGACAGTTGTCTCATTTATCGGAGTGTAACCAAGCGACGGAGCCACTATATTTTCGATTGCGTCATGACCCCCACACACCCCCATTACGCCACTCGGAAAACATAGCACATATCACAAATCCTACACAGGAAAAATGAATTTAAAGAACTAAAACACCATCGTAGAGTTCCTTCATGTAACAGCGAGGGATTGTGGTCCTGTTTCAAGCAAAAGCAGCTTGACACCCTTTCTTATCGGTGCGAAAATCTCTGAAGTGGCGATATATTCATATTGGTATCCCCCTTCCACACACCTCCGAGACCCGGCTAAAACCTCCGATCCCCCGCGATCGCCGGCGATTTGAATCTCACCGAGCACGTCATGAAAAACATGTTAATAGCCCGGGCTTATTGTTCCAGCCGAATGACTCCGCATTTGTTTATTTACTTGCTCATCAACGTTTTGGCTGTTTTCATCTGTAAAACACTACGAAATCTTTGTAAGAACGATGGATCCTCGAAGACTCTTCAAAAATTTAACAGCTTTTGAAGGCCCTCTGTTGTTAGCAGTTGTTGTGAACGATCTTTGTTTTAAAATCATCGGCGCTTCCAAACCAGGTATTGAATTTAACCTTGACGTGACTTTATTTTTTTTTATCGTAAGAATGAAACAGAGCTGAGCGAGAAAGGAAAAGTGGTTGGGGAAACAACCACCGCTGTTCGAAGTTGAAATTGTTGTGAATGTCTTTCTTTTAAAATAGTCGGCGATTCG
>BLFO01000144.1:187750-200250 GCA_014634245.1 Montipora cactus | reverse complement strand
ATGAAATCTAAGACCTGCATTCACTGAAATGTGCACAACAAGAATAACAACTCCTACCTGTAAAATCTGGCCATCTTCTCCCTACGGATAACTTTTTGAATGCTGTTAATATTACGAATCGGATGAACCTCTCGATTGTTTGTTTTTAAAGGGTTCAATTTTCAGATCTGAAAGCCTCGACAATTAGCGAGCACCTCCGGCTCCTCTATCCACTCGAGTACTGAGGGGCATGGATTGCAGGCCTTCTATATTATTCCCCTGGTTCCGGAAGTTGCATTGCTTTTTTGGTTGTCTTTGTTAAAGGATAGGATCATGATATAAATATTTGCGGTCTGACTAAGCCGCTGTGTAATGGTTTAGGGACTTAATGCGTGACCTTTAATGTGTTCATGCTCCAAAAATAAGACACAAACAAACCACAACACTGTGGATTATTCAGCCAACGATCAAGCCGAGCGATCATTGGGAATTTCGTGGTGAAAGCAAACCGCCTATCTAGATGTGTGTGGGGCCCCAAGGAACAAGTGTTTGAGTCACTGTACCTTGACATTCTAAACGAGCACGGACTCATGCACCAAAGCAAGCACACATAAGGGACAGTCAAATTCCTTTTATGAACGAACAATGGTGCAAAGCCATCCGTCACCGCCACAAGAAGTTCACGCTTCAGAGGACCGACGCTAATTACGCCGAATATAAGAAACAAAGAAACAATGCACGTCAATTAGGCGCAAAGCAATTAAAGAGCATTTTAAAAACAAGTCAGAGACCGACAATCCACGTGCGTTTTGGTAGGCTTATCGTCCTTTTATGCATTCGAGGTCAAGTAAACATGTAAATGACATTACGCTAATTGAAAACGTTATGCATTCGAGGTCAAGTAAACATGTAAATGACATTACGCTAATTGAAAACGATGTGGTTATAACGGATAAGAAAGAACTACCTGAATTGTTCAACAACTACTTTGCTCACATCGTTGATGATGTACAGGACATTAAAGAACATAACTTTGGAAACGAATTCAGCGCACACCCCAGCATTCGAGCAATTGTGGAGGAAAATAGAAGAAAGAACGCCATACATAATTTAAACTTTAAATACACCAACAGGACCCAGGTTGAAAAACTACTACTAAACATCAAGGCACGCAAGGCCTGCGGCCATGACACCATAACTCCACGGCTTCTCAAGGAATCCGCTTCTGCGATATCTGGTCCGCAATAGCAGAGCCAATGAACGAATCGATCAAGCAATGCAAATATCCCTCTCGATGGAAAATGGGGCAGGTAACACTTCTTTTCAAGAAAAATGATGAATTGAGTAAAGAGAATTACCGACCAATTACTGTTTTACCGGCCCCTAAATAATGTTCTTGAGAAACTTGCTTCTCAATTAGACCAGCTCTATTCTGAAATATTGTCTGACTACATCTCAGCTTATAGGAGACACTATATCTGTGAAACCTCGCTAATGAGGTTAACAGAAGATTAGAAGCGTAGTCTGGATAATAAACAAATTGTTACAGTGATATCAATGGATTTATCTAAGGCTTTTGACACAATACCGCATGGACTTTTGCTGGCCAAGCTTAAGGCTTATGTTAACATTAGAAGTTGTATGTTTCTTAAAGATTACTTACACGGTAGGATGCAGCGGGTGAAAGTAGGTGATACAAGTTCTCATTGGCAAGAAGTCAGGCGAGGAATAGCTAATAGGTAGTATAAATGAAAATGAAAAAGTGCTCTCCCTATTTGATGCAAATGACCATGTCCAGTACTAGTAGAGTTTACTTCACAGTTTGTACTTTTGTGAATCTATGGTAAATCTTTATCAATAATTACATTCATTTCTTCCCTTGATGTGGGAAAGACAATCCGCTCGCTAGCAATACTCTTTAAACAGTGAGTCACGGAGTGAACACAGCGACCGATAGTGGCTCAGTTGGTTGAGCATCGGAGCATCGGGCTTTCATGCGGGAGGTCGCGGGTTCGAACCCCGGCTGGATCAACACCGTAAGGATCTTGCAATAACTGAGGAGAAAGTCCTGCCTTTGTAATATCATCAGCAAATGGTTCAATTAACATTTTAAGTTTTCTCGGATAAGGACTGTAAACCGTAGGCCCCGTCTTCTATGTTCATAAGTTCCCTGTCGGACGTTGAAGAACCCACACACTATTCGAGAAGAGAAGGTGTTGTGGCTGTCCTGTTCTTTCCAGCAGAAGTGGGCCGGCTTGGCAGTGATGCTTCTAAAAAGGCTTGTGGTGTATTAGGCCACCAAAGCAGAAACAGCCATAAGTCAAAAAGGGACTTTGCCGAACGCTGGAACATTTACATGTAGATGGAGATGAAGATGTTCCCATATGGATGGTGTCTGCTACGACTTTCAAGAAACTTTCGACTTGCAAAGTAATTATGCCAGGGCCTAATAGATTTTAAAAACAGCTGAAGCCTCGACTAGACTCGAAAAACTATCAACAAAGGGAGTTGAAACTGACAGTGGCCAGAACATAGGAAAGAAAAATTACCCACCTGAATCATTCAATCTAACGGAGCATTTCGTTCGGTGGAATTACGATGGTTTCGCCCACAAGGTGATTCACCTACAATCGAGAGGTTTCGCACACTTTTAAAATGATTCGCCCACACATCTTATGAAGGAAATATATCGGTTATAAAAATATCGCAACACTTCAGTTGTCGTTCCTTGGAAATGAGCTTCTCAATTCTTTCAGGTGAGAATTTGTAACCGTGTTCAATTACCTCGCATCATCTCATTCCAGTCAATACTGTTCTTTATCCATATCTTCTTTTCTCATGGCCAAACTTCTTCCTGGAGCACGCGATCACATATAACAATTTATCTCGATGTTTTCTTTTGGGCCCGAAAACCTCGGGCGTTTTGAGAAACACAGAAAAGTTTTTTTTTTTCTCTTTTAAAAGACATCGCGTTTAAAAACGCGATAGACTCTCGATTGAAAAAAACGTCAACACAGCACACCCGGGACACAAAAAATTGAGAAATAAGACCGTGAACCACCGGAAAATTTTTATTTTTAAAAAAAATCCACAGAATTTCTGCAAAATCGGAACGCCTGCATGTACCAAGAGAATAAAAAATCATACTATACCTATAGAATCTGGACATATTCTCTCTACGAAGAATTCTTCGAATGGTCTTTCAAAAGGACGACGTACGTAAGGCGAGTGCCCGGCCTTCTTCATCTCGATATTTCGGGGGTGTTTTGGTTTATGTTCAGTGCCACTGTTTGATTGGTCCCTGGGAAATCGCACCTCCAACACACCCCGAAATACCGGTCGTAGCAACCAATCAAATACTTTGCTAAATGGAGCTAAATACGTGAATGAGACCCTGGGAATGAGGTTGTGGTCATCAGAGGGAGACGCAAACTTTGGACTTTAAAGCGCACGTGACCCGATCAGGATCTGACGTGACCTCGTTCTGGCGGATGGCAGAGTGTGCGCTGTTCGCTCCGCACTTGTCACTGACTAGTGTATTTCCAACATTTGAACTTAAAATTTAGCGTCTGCTTCTTTTGTTAGTTCCTTCATGCTTCGCCTTGTCCCGTCGGAGGTGCCACTGTATAGGAAAAGAGACCAACGAGTCCGCTAGGTTCCGACACTTCACGGTTTATTATTTTCCAATTTAGGTTTCCTTCGTTACAACTGTGCTCTCGTTCGAATCGAATCGCACTGCTCGCAGACCTCTCACTCGCATCACAGATTTTCCACACCTTAAAAAATGTCATACGATAGTTGCGTTTGCCAGTGCCCAACCGTGACTAATTCATCTGTCAACACGGCAATCACTGGTCATGAATCAGTTCAACTCAATTATCGCACAACAATTTCTCACATAATCAAGCAGTTAACGCAACGTTGCAAAATTCAAATCTTTTCGGAGGGAGTTTCCGTCAACGATTATTCATGATTTTTACGATTTACTCATTGTTTATTATTACTTTATTATCTGCATACAGGTGAACATAAATGCGTAGAGTGAGCGAGTCAAATGGCCCTATGGTCAGCAGTAAAAGAGAAAATAATTTACTTAAATACTGGCAATAATTTAGGCACGCCGACTACATATACATACAGACACACACCCTCGTAATACAAATTGATCAAGAAAGTGATTTGCAAATATTTTAAGATGATCACACCACAGTCGTTATTCTTTCAAAATTAACGACTTTGATATACATTTCAATAAGAAAATTAACGTTAAAAGCGAAATTGCATGACGTTTCGACGACTTCATGTCATCATTATCAAATTTGAAATGTGAATAAATTAACAGATGTATTTATACAGAAATAGAAGTGTGAAATATACATAATGTAATGAAGCATGATGGGCGTGAATTTAAACAAAAAGTTTCGTGCGAATGGAGTCAACTTGGGTGTTCAGTTTCGGTCTAAGTCTAAGTCGCGCGAGTAACTGATAACCGCTGTTAGTACTTTGAATTTCTCACGGAGGTTTGAAGGTCTCAAATTATGTTCGTCCTTAAGATGTTTTCCGATTGCGCAATGTTTGTGTTCCTCAACACATGGCGCAGGGGGGGCCGCCTCGTGTTGAAGAACAGGCTAGTGCGATGCCGAAAAAATATGCTGGCAACATCGATAGTAACCTGCGATCAGGGGCACTTTTCCTTAGAGAGGGCGCAAAAGCCTATCCTTTCGACCCCTCTCCAAAGAAAGGTACTTCTGATCGCAGGTTACGTATACATCGATAGTAATGCCTGCACAAAACAAGAAATTAGTCTGGCAAGGATTTCTCGCTAGTTGCGGCCGTAGGCTTTGCACAATAGACCATTAACCACCTGGTTAACTTTTCCCCTATATTTGAAGATTGATCGAAGACAAATTCCGTTTTTTCTTATTCCGTGTTGTATGAGAACTAGAACCAAGAGAATTCAAGGCAAGGGCGCGAATCCCTGTCTTCCAAGATAATTACTTAAATTTATTTTAAATGGCGTCCAAGTTATGTAGATGATTTCATCTGTGGTTTGCACGACCACGTGGTCCTTTTTTACACCAACTGACTAATGTCGTGTCGACCTTGAAAAAAAAAAAAAAGCACGGAGTATGACACAGAACTAACGATATATTTCAAATATTTTTTTATCTGATTAGGACCAAATGTGGAGAATTCGCTTTCTTATACCTCATTTCCCTTTGTTTGCACCAAACGATCTCGGAAGAAACTGTTAAACCCGTATATTAATGAAAGTGACATCGTATCATTGTGGAGGTCTACGCTAGTTCAGTATTGTGGGTCTTGACCTTGCATATAACACTGCGATAGCCTAACTAGCTGGCGGGATATTTTATCGCAAAATATATTTAGCACGCGCGAGTAGATCTTTGGTTGTGTTTTGGCCGCGAGTGGTATAGTGACGAGTAGTTTTGGCTTCGCCGCCACTCGCTATGGTGACCTGGTGACGCGGAAAACATCACGCCGGCTGCGCAGGCTAAACATTTAGTGCATTTGTCCCTTTTTGCACCTTTATACACGCAATACAAAAATGATCGCCATTAAATTCTTTTTTTAGATATATTTGTGCTAATTGAGCTTAATAGCCGCGTTTTTCACCCAAAATTCTTGTAATAAACCTTTTTCGATATATTAAAATTCAGCTTGAAAGAGAGGTTCTGAGTACAAAGACAAAGGAAAGTGGATGATGTGCAAATATTTTTTACATTCATTCCAACTTGTTCCTATTGTTTTTGTCCTCACTGCCACACTATCAAGACCTATCAAGCTGAATATTTGATATTTCGAAAATGGCTTATTTTACTAATGCTAACGAGGAAGGCTAGGCTGCTTCATTGCCATATACATTTCTTTCGGTCCATAATTGACGCTATGCAGACGCCCTTTCAAAATGTGGCCAATAGTTTTCCAGAATTTGTGAGGACATACTGGTGTTTCACTTCGCCATAATAAGATGAAACAATGATTTTCGATCAAAATTCCCCTGTTTGACTGTTTGTGGCAGTAAAAATTTTATCTCATCCTTTACTTTTGTTGGTGGCGTTGTTGGTTTGTTTAACACTTGACCTAAATTCGTTCAGAAAAGGTCTTGAGCGGAGGTTGGACAAAAGACGAAGGCAAAAGCAAAGCTAAGGTTTCCGGTGTCCGCTGGAACATCTCGCTGACGCCAACGCATTGATTGCCAGGGACTAGAAACAATAACCCAGGCCCTCTCATCCATAAGAGATGGAGAGCACATTGAATTTTATATGAGTCAGATGAGAGCATGCCCGTTTTCTGCAAACGCTTCAACGTTTTTCAACATGTTGAACCAATGAACCAATGTTGTGCGGAACTTTAAATCAGTCTAAACTTGATTTTACACTTCCGTTCAGCATTTTCTGCACTTCCAACCATATCAAACCACCTTTTTTAAATTAAACGCCCCCGAATATTGATTAAACAAAAAGCTGAATGCCTAATGAACAAACGCTTAAACCTCTTAAACGGGCATTTGGAGAAACACGCGGGTGAAAGTTTGTAGCGCCTCGCAAGAACTAGAAACGGGCTTTTTTAAATAGATGTACTCCATGCATGCAGTGAATTTGTTTTAATAAAGTCACCAGCATTTATATTATAAAAACTTGCAAAAGTGCGCGAAAATGTGCTCAAAAAACGCAAAAGGAATTATGTTTTGAAAGATACAATCTTCATTGAAAAACACTAGAAAATTGGTAATTTTATTTAGATGACCAAAAACTTAATACTATGTAAAAAAAATCATTGTCTCCAAGCAAAATAGCGAGGGACAAAATCTACAAATCTATAAGTTTACAAATCTACAAAAATAGGCCTAGTAATCTGGTCAGCGGTCATCGTCGCTAATGGCCCCGTTTTCTTAGATATTTATTTGATATTTAGGGCACTAACTAGTTTACTATACCATGCCCTTCTCTATTCAGTTTTCTATTTTCTATTTAATATTTGTAATAGTAAGTGTTGTACTACTGTATGGAGGAAACAAAATAAAATAAGTAAAGTCATCCAGTAACGCGTAAAACATTACCGCCATGAGATGTGATTAAAAGACACGCTTGTTGAGTCACCTACAGTGCTCTCCAGTCCACCTCACGATCTGTTTCTGATACTCTGTTGTGAGTTTTAAATACAGTATCTAAAAGCCTGATCCTTTCATGTTTCAACAGCGATGTACTTTGAGATCTTAACTGGCGAAGTCACAATTTAAGGTATAAGGACTCTTAACTACCTGCCGCTTCATCTCTTTTAGAGAGACGACGTTCATTTATCATCTATTTTGCGACTGTTTACATGGCAAGAAAAAAAATCCTGCATTTGGAAGATGCCAGAAACTACTTTTCACGTGGCTTACATGCAACGATTTCGGTCTGGGTAAGGGTTTGTAATTGAAGTAGATTGAAGCTCGTTCTTCCACCGCCGTACTTGTCTTTACCCTTTTCAACAGGATTTCACGGATTGAAAGTGGTTTAAGTTACAAGGCGGTAGGATGTTCCTATCTCCCAGCTAGGAAGATGTTATCACTAGAATCATCCTTACGTACAGGCCAAATACAAGTTTTTTCCTACAAACTGAATTGGAAATCAAATAGCTCGAAGTTGAGCCATCTACTACCACTCTCCATGTAAACACTCCCAAAATGTATATCAATCAATTGCACTTTTTATGCAGTTAAAAACAGCACTACCTTTTCACACATATTTGCATCTTCTTAAACACTAAGTTTGTGCAATCTATTGAAAAATAAAATCGCTTTAAGAAAAGTATTTTAAGGCATTACCTTCTGGGTGTATCGATCATAACCCAGAAAACTCTATTTTTAAGAACAATTCATCGTCTTTCACAAATCGAGGACCAAAGAACTCCTCGATGAGAGCTAATTTTTCATAGCCATACCCAGTAGGGCAAATGGTTTCATCAGGCTGTTGGAAGGCAGGCGAGTTGGGATTTGCTTGTATGATCCGACTGATGTCGCCAAGGGGTCTGGAATCACTCTGATCTAGGATGGTAAGAGTGATTTTCCCAGCAAAGGGCCAAACTTGGAGATTATCGTAGTCTCCTCTTATCAAATGAATGAACACTGCCACATGTCTGCCTGTTCCACTGCCTACTCCCTTAGGGTGAATTCTTACGCCAAGCAGCTTTTCCTGGTGATCATTGTACACTGCATCTGTAAAGATTGGTGTTTCGTTTTCGCGATGTTGATCAACCTCGGTTATTTTGAAAGTGAATGATGGGTTGCGTGCATTATTCTTTTTTCGAGCCTTCTTACGCTTTGACCTGCAACTGATGATCATTTTTTTGATATTAATAAAAAGTCCCTCACTTCAAGATTTTTTGGTCATGTGTTCCTCAGGTATTCAATTAGATGAACGATGATTTTGATAAGCCTCCCCTTGAATTGCTCCCAGCCCTAACCTCAGCGTCACTTGCGGACGGTCTGGGAATATAGACAATTAGGCAGTCGAAACGGCCGTGATACTTTATCGAGTATTTAAAGGTTTTTCAGTTTTTATATAATTAGCAAATTATTTGAACCCAGCGATCAATCATATCAATACTTGATGAAGCAAGATCGTCCGGGTCAGTGTGGCCCTGAGAAGCTGTTGTTGGTGACATTGACTGGCATTGACATTGTTGGTGAAAATGACTGACGTTTCGACAACCCGAGCGGAAGTCATCTTCATCTTCGGAGTCAAGTGATTTGTGTAGATTCAGTGGATCGTATAAGCTGTGACCGGATTGTTCAGTATAAAAATGACCTCATAGGTCCGTCTAGTCAGTGATCTTGCTGCATGTGGCTGCGTCTCGGTCCATAGAAGCTCTGTCGTTGCCTGACTGTTGTGTTAGTTTCGTCTATAAGTCGTTTGTATAATGCTGGTAGTAGTTGGCAACGGCTGAGTGGTCTTTGTCAGCTTTGTTAACCAGTTCTCTAGTGTGAATCGTTGGTGGTATTTTGCACAGTGGGTGATGCAACTAGCGGAGCCTCAGTCAATTTCGCGGTTTGTCAGTAAGTGGTGTTCAGCAGTGTTCTTGTCGACGTCACAGTGTTTAGTCGCGTTATGGTGACATTTGCTCAAGTCAGGGCGTCGAAACGACAGACAATGTCCTCAACAACACCGAGCGATCTTGCCTCATTCAGTTTTGCTCTTATTTGTTCTTAAAGTTCTAAAAAGAAACCAAAACCATGCAATCAAGGCTCGAAGATTACAGTTGCATTGAAAGCCTCGGACCATTTCAAAGGGATTTTAAAACATGAAAACACATATAATATCAAATTTGCTCAGCCAAAGTGGCGTAAGTCGTGAAAATAGGAATTAAAAGAAAGGACGACGAATGTATCACTAATGATACACAATTTAAACGCCTCCAATGATCAATAAAAGGACACTGAGACAGCAAATAAAGGAATTCACTTGTTGAACAAATATACTGGGCAAAATGTTCACATTTCCATTTTCACGGTGCTTCGTATCTATATTCTTCTCAGGATCATATGGCCAGAAATTGTTAATAAATAATGGTAATAGGACTGAGTGGAGTCCAATTCGGTCTGTAATCATACGAGTGATTAACAAAATCGGACGGCCGCGTAGCGGGAGTCCGATTTTTTTAAACGCGAGTATGATTTCAGACCCAATTGGACGACACGAAGTCCTGTTACCAATTAGTCCTAACAATTACAATTTCCGAGAAAACAAATGCATTCCTTTTTATTTGTCTAATGTTACAAAATCATCTATTTCGGAAAAGCCCCATTTTGGTAGGGTAAGTGGTTGTTGCTATGGTTATTGTGATAAATTCTGTGATTGGTGGATTAAGCTGAGTGCACTTAATGTGATTCGCTGTTGTAACTGTCCGATTACAGGGAACTGTCCGATTTCACTGTCCGATTACAACCCTACACAATTAGTGAAAATAAAGAAGCTAATGTACTAATCAAATTTAAGAAAATTGTAATGGTTACGATTATGTGAAAAATGGACAGTCATAAACCTGTTTTCCGTTTAATGAAATCATTATTGAATTGTTATTATTATTATTATTATTATGATTGTTGTTGTCCATAAGGTTCGCTTAGGTAAAAGATATGCTATTTACAAGGTAATTTTTGTAAAATTAAAATGTTAAAACCAAACGTTTTTGGCTGTTTGCCATCATCAGGGTTACCTTGTAAATAGCATATATCATCATCATTATCATGATCATTGTCATGATCATGATCATTATCATTATCATTATCATTATTACCATTATCATTATCATAATAATTATAATTATCATAAGCGTTCGAATTCCCCTAAAGATAAAGTCACTTTATTTAACGTCGGTAGTTCCTTCAGCTACGAGGCTGGTATTAATGGAAGCCGACGGTGCGCCCTTTACCCCCCCTCCCTCTGTCAATACTCCATTTTAAGGGAAATTAAAGCTATAGCTACACGGATCAGAGGAAAGTCGGAACAGACGTTGAAGTCCTCGAGGATCGAACCGGGGACCTCTCGCTCCAAAAGCCGCGCACTAGCCATCCAAGCCACGACTGCTCCTAAGAATTCACGCAGTCCCAAGTAAGGTCAAGTAATGCAGCTTTCTGTAATACCTCAATGCTTACTGTCACCCCAATCCTGTCTAAAAACATTGCCAAATTGTCAGTCACCATTCTGAGGGCACCAACCACCACTGGCACCACATACACTCCAACATTCCACAACCGGCCAAACTCCCTTCCCAGATTCTGTATTTTTCGTTGTCCCTCCTCATTTCCCTTGATACGAGTATCCAAGAGCACAGAAGTGTCTATAATTAATTAAGCATCATTTTCCATTTACATAACACAACCAGGCGATGTGCCACTTGCCTCGTAAGCTGCTGATTCCATTGCTTTATCACCTCTGCTCCGCAGCGATGCTCTGTGGGATTTTTCACGTTCCCCACAGAAGACACTAAATTGAGTTCGGCTGGCTGGACACCTGAAAGTAGAACTGGCATCTGTGATGCTGCATATCCGTCACATCGTTCCTGCACAGGAAAGCATGTCACATCGCGTTGTCCCACTCCCGCAGCTGTCCCATACGGGCGACCGCTGTGAAATAAAATCAAACGCTCCTGTCAGCCAGATCATGGATCAATTGGATAAGAATTATGTAAGGTTCCTAATAGCTACTTCATGGTATTACGTAAGTATGCACCTTCGCTTTTCTGCGATATTGTCCCACGCGCGCTGAAACGATCGCCGAGTTATGTGCGCGCCCACGAGCACATAGTCGTTCCTATTTGCTTTGAAGAAACATGGCGTCTGGAGAGAAGTCTTCAGTAGAATACTTGTCCAAAATTATTTTTTCCAGTTACAGTGAAGAGACAGCAATACTTTTGTTTTCGAATGCTATAGTCAAACATGTACAGGCATTAATTTTACAAGACTTTGAATTACTGTAAACTGCCAAAGACATCTATCTGCAGTTACTAGTGCAACATTAATTATTCCTTCTTCTGACAATACCAATACTTAATCAAGAGAAAAGGTTATAAGAATTCATAAAATGATGGCTATCGGGAAGTTTTGATCATCAGCAAATTCTCCCAACTAATGGCATATGAGAATGAATGGAGATCAGTCAGGAGAACTTGCACGTGGATACTGAGGCTCGAGGAGTTCAATACGATCAAAACGTACAATATTGTACAAGTTTGTCTCAAAACCTTTACAAATTATTTCAAGCAGAAATCATTGCGCAAAGGGACATAAATTACTTCATATTGTGAATTGACTCGGCAGCAGTTTTTTAAATCAAAGTTTTATATTTTCTGACATGTAAATAGTCTACAATAATTCGACTATTTCTAAAGTTGTGAAATGAGCTTGCACCCTTACTGTTGTTTTATATGGTAGTGGCAAATTCTCCATTTCTTTTTCATGTTTTCAATGAAGCAAGTGGAGTTCAGTTAGCATTTTTAAATTATTGGTATGTTTTAGGGACATTTTGCAGGTTCCGTTGTGGGTGGTGCCGAAAAAATGGACTATTGGCAGCCCGCTTGCCATCTGGCCTGGGTTGCTCGAAGCATTCTTAGCGCCAACCAGCGTTAAATACCATGGAAACCTATAGATTGACGGTGATACATCCTAGTCAACGGTTAGCGCTAACCAGGCTTTGAGCAACCGGTCCCTGATGCAGAACTAAAGGATGGTGTGCTCTGAGTAGGAGATTGACCATCGGGGGAATTAGCTGGATATCTGTGAGCATGTCGTGCTATTTACTTAACTAAATGACATTGTGTTTGTCCCAGTTATTGGAAATGGTAAACAAAAGAATTTTACATAAACCTGTACAATACACATTTCTGCCATCAAATGTCGACTGCGAACGAACTCTCTAAACTTAGGCCATTTGGAAGTTTACCGTAAATCCTCTATTAACCCCTCCCTCCCCCCTCCCCCCCTGGGGACAACTTATTTATTTCAAGCACATTTG
>BLFO01000144.1:125640-143140 GCA_014634245.1 Montipora cactus | reverse complement strand
AAAAATCTCCCAAAATGTTTGTCGCTGATCGTAACTTTTTATATTCTATATTCACGGTTCAAAATTAATGTTGTTTTCATGTCGTAAATATTTTATTCTCGATCGACCGTCCGGGAAACTTCCTTCTGCTCTTTCTGAAAACTGTGTATCAATATTTACTTGCTTTTTCATCAATATTTGTTTTGCATAAAGCAAGCTAACAGAATCTGTACCTTGCTGAGTTCGCATTTGTTAGCGTTAATAGTATTTTCGGTCAGATGTTTCTGTTTTTTATGAGGGGTTTATTGTTTTGGTCTCCCATCCCAACACTAACCCCACGAAACAGGGCTTGACTTCAGTGAAGTTTAGTATTACAAAGTTTTCGGATGCTCATAGGGCACACTTGTGGTGAAAAGAAGTTGTGAGGGAACTTGAAAATTATCAACATGCCAGCCCAGAAGCCAATGTTTCTCGCTTCTCTTTTATTTGTTATTCTTCAGAGACTGGAATGCTGTATTTCAATACCACACAATTCAGTGCCTTCTGATTTTCTGTAGCACGTACCACAGGCAAGCCAGTGTATGCTTCACAGAAGCATCTAGTTTGCATCTAAGGGAGGTGGAAAAACTTATCATAAATGAATTATCTTGTCTTGTTTCTGCCTTTGTAAACTTCTCCAGTAGCTCCTTGTCCAAGCAAATCTTTACGATTCCACCCGTAACTTTGGCTATTTCTCATCTGCATGTTAATTCGATCGATAGTCTAGATTTCCGGAAAAGAAGCATCACATAAATGCAAAAACGACTGAGGCGTAATTTTCTTGGAAAACGACCCATTTGGCACGAAACATGAGCAACAAGAAAATACGATCGATTAATGTTGATCTGTCATTTACGTGGAGTTAGCGTTTCCCGATTAAAAGAACTAACAAAAAATATCACTGCAGAAGAAGAAAAAATAGCGCAGCTGAACGAATCGATAGATCCTTCGATCGGTACGACTCTTGTTTATTTCTTGTTTACATTTTCTGGCAAACCTGGGGGGAACTGAAGAAACTTTTTTCAGATTATTCTGGTAACGAAATATTAACGCCCATGTTACGAGACGGAAATACTTGAAATAGAGGTTACGTACGTTCTGAGCTGTGGCACTGCATAATCAGTCACGTGAGGTCAGCTTAAAAAAATCATTGATCTTTAAAACAGTTCATTCATTTCTGCGGGAAATTTGGAAGAACATAGGCAAGCGAATAGGGACACCTGCCATGTGGAAGACAGCACAAGATCGAACCACTGATCATTCCATCATGCGTTCTCAAAAAACACATGTAACCAACCAATAAGAAGGGTGTAAGGGTCATGAAATAGAAAATGTCGAATTATTTCTCTGTACAATAAAAAATCAACAAGGAAATGGTATAAATGGGTATACATCTTATCAAGCATCGGTAGAAATGTAGCGTCAAAATGTTTTAGATATACAGTAATTTATTTTTACTAACGTTAGGCCCCGCGCTCTCGTCGCATTTAAGTGGTCTACCGGGTACGCAGGTCCAAAACTTAATACTGACCTGAAACGACATATTTTTGAGGCATCGCGTTTAACTGGTATCGGGCGAAATATGTCTTGGTTATAGCGCCTTTCATCGGTTCTGTTGAATGCTTACAAATGATTTAATTGTGGTAGTATGAGAATTCAAATACACAAATCCTGCAAAACCTCATTTCTCAAGATCAAGCCTACTTATTTCTGAGACAAATTCCAGGCTCTCCTCCGAAACAAGTGGTAAACGCGAAAAGCTACGCGCGTGTAAATGGTGGAGGAAACCACAATGATTGACACGATGACTGGCCCTCTCAATTGGCCAAATGAAATGCGAAAAAGTATGATCAACAACAATTACGGCGTTCTAAAAGAAAAACAGCGTCCCCTCCAAAAACAAAGGTGAATGGAGGTTAAGATGGCACAAAGGAGATTCTTTTGTTGTAAATGTCTGGCTGGCAAATCTCATCGTTTCACGTGTTCCACAGCTGTCACTAGAGAAGATTTTATTAGTGTTAAACGAGCATTCCCGTTCGAGTTTGAACGATGTTTGGTATCACTCAGCGCACTGCATGCTTCTTCAGTAGATACCGATTTAAGTGAGACTGAAACAATTGCATATTGCTACATTCACCATGATCATAGAAACAAATAAACTCAGCAGTTGCGTTCCATGACACTTTTCAGTTCAGATAAATAAACTGACTGCGTCCCACTTTTCCGTTCACACTTACGACAGCACGCCACAGGAATAACGATTTAGAAAATATGGTAAATTCCTCACTCAGATCTTTCTGCCGCAGCTTAGTCAGTCTCGCCAAATATTTCACTACCACATCAGTTCTGGCGTGACATAACTAACCAGCCAATCGGAAAGTCGGCACAAACGGTACCGGAAGTACGTAGGCAACCAATGACGAGGCCGCTCTGGAAGGCGGCGGGTTTACTGCTTGTGACAACTAACGCAGTATTGAAGTCGAAACGGTCTACGTGTAAGTTGCAGAGAAGTACAAAATGAATTACGTATATTATCCTTGTCCCGAATTTGATCGCATATGCATATGCAAATAATTGATAGTCACAGATTCTTCTTGTGCTTGACTTGTTGACCTTTGTCAGCTTTCAATCTCAATTAACTTCGTTTACCTGACAGTATTTCCTTGATTGAGGAAACAAAAGCCATCAAAAAATTGTCACCATATGATTAGCTAACCAAGTTTAACCGGCGACTTAAAATAGTTAAAGATAAGGAAAAGACAAGAAAAAGGGGCTCTGTTAAATAAACAAGAAGTTAAACAAAACTGAAACTCGTCGGTGGCGTGGAAATATTTGTGATTTATTTAGCCTCCGCCAACACACACACACGCAAAAACAAAACGAAACAATTACTGCTCCAAAAGAAAGATACGGACAGAGAGGCCACCGACAATAGCAAAATCACATGGTCACCTAAGGTTTTAAGAAATGGACACTACAATAAATGATTAATGACTGTTTATTCACAAATCCATAGGAAAGTGAAAAGGAGATAAAGGAGGTTATCCCTAACTAGTTTATCTCCTGATAATAAAATAGATTTAAAACATTAATAATTATTTACAACTGTTACCAAGTTACAACTACCCAGATCTTCTGAGTGCAATACCTTTACTTACAGCTTTAGTCTTGAGGCAAAAAAACAAATTGAGAAGTAAAGTTTATGTCTCCAAATAAGAATTACGCTAAATATATTTAAGGTAGCATAGATAGATGTTGTGACTTCCACCAGCCATAATCTTATTATTATTATTATTATTATTATTATTATTATTATTATTATTATTATTATTATTATTATTATTATTATTATTATCTTCTTACTTACTTTTTTAAAGTTTGAATGATATGTCTCAAATTGTTGACTTAATTTTACTGTATTTCTTCATGACGTGAAGCACAATACGTACTAACCCACCGTAAGCACCAGGCTGACAAATTTTGCTTAGCTCTACCAAAAATTCAGACAAATTTTGTCTCCACCAAATTTTAAATTTGCTAATCATGTACGCACTTGAATTTTTTTTTTCGAAATCCGTGTCTGAGATGATATTTCTAGCTTTCTTTTCACAGTTGAAACCTGCTGACGAAACATGAAGACCAACAGAATTAAAAGTTGTCCTTACCTTGGGAATTTGGCCATACTCTTCCAACGGATAAATCTGCAAGTGCTCTTAATTTTATAAACCGGTTCAAAGTCTTGGTTTTCTTTGTTTGGTGATGGTTTAAATATGCTGGCGAGTACAACAACTCTCAGAGAGGACGTAAAAGCGCCCCACACCCAACGCTAAAATACCCAAGTAGATAAACAGTTTACTGTGATCTGATTGGCGCGATCCAATAAACCCAAATTCCGGGTCTGAAGACTGAAGCCAAGAATGTCACAAGGAATTTTGTTTTTGACAAAGTTAAGGTGTTTTATTATCCCAAGGCTTTTATTAATTATTTATCAAGAATCGAAATAGCCTCAAGCAAATGGGAACACTTCTGCTCTTCTCCTTCAAGATGGAGTATTATTATTTTTTTAATACTTCGTCTTGCGGAGAAGAGTAGTTATTTCCCCGTGGAACTTCAGACATTTTAATGAGATCTTGACAGATTTTCTTAAAATTCCTCCTAAAGCGACTGAAGAACAATTTGATTAGCAACAGTGATGTCGTCTTTACACATGAATCTTGACTGCATGACTTTAAAGTGGTTATACTTCACATTGATTGGCCTGATCCAATAAACGTAACTTCAGTTACTAATGCGGAAGCCAGAGAAATTTTCCAAAATGTGTTTCTAACTCTGTGCTTGACTCGATTTGCGTGTGCATACTACAGTCAACTCTCGTGATAGCACTTCATAGTGGACACGCTCGGGCACGTCGTTTAGTGTCCGTAATAAATAACATAGACCTTTTTACCGATACGGCGGCTATTTTGATTCCTATTGTTTCGAAAGACATTGCGGGATGCCCAAGGGGCAAGTTAATAGACGCAGACGATGCAAATAGAGATAAGCAGAGTTGAACACTATAGGTAATTTGCATCCAAGGGTGGTTGAAAAACTTATCATAAATTAATTGTCTTGTCTTGTTTCTGCCTTTGTAAAACTTCTGCAGTAGCTCCTTGTCCAAGCAAATCTTTAAGATTCCACCTGTACGTTTGGCAGCTTCTCATCCCCATGTTAATTCGATAATCTAGACTTCCGGGAAAGGAGCATCACAGATCATCACATGAACGCAAAAAAACGACTGAGGCGTAAATTTCTTGGAAAACGACCCATTTGGCACGAAACATGATCAACAAGATATGATCGATTAATGTTGATTTGTCACTTACGTGGAGTTACCGTTTTCCGATTAAAAGAACTAACAAAGAATATCACTGCAGAAGAAGAAAAAATAGCGCAGCTGAACGAACCGATCGATCCTTCGATATCGGCATGTCTCTTGTTTATTTCTTGTTTACATTTTCTAGCAACACTGGGTGGTACGAAATATTAACGCACATGTTATGAGGCATAAATGCTAGAAACAGATGTTACGTACGTTCTGAGCTGTGGCACTGCATAATCAGTCACGTGATATCAGCTTAAAAATCATTAATCTTTAAACTGTTCATCCATTTCTGCGGGAAATTTGGAAGAACATAGGCAAGCGAATAGGGACACCTGCCACGTGGAAGACAGCACAAGATCGAACCACTGATCATTCCATGCGTTCTCAAAAAACACATGTAACCAACCAATAAGAAGGGTGTAAGGGTCATGAAATAGAAAATGTCGAATTATTTCTCTGTAAAGTAAAAATTTAACAAGGAAATAGTATAAATGAGTATATATCTTATCAAGCATCCGTACAAGTATAGCGTCAAAATGTTTTAGATATACAGTAATTTATTTTTACTAACCCCCCCCGCTCTCGTCGCATTTAAGTGGTTTACCTGGTAAGCAGGCCTAAAAATTAAAAAAAATTCAGCTGACACGGCATAGTTTTGAGGCATCGCGTTTAACTGGTATCGGTCGAAATATGTCCTGCTTGTAGGGCCTTTCATCGGTTCTGTTAAATGCTTACACGTGATTTAATTGTGGTATTGGCCGTTTTTATACTAGAGACGCATAATCCGTCCAGACGAATTATGCGTCTCTCATGTTATCCGTCTAGTGTAAAGACGGGACGAACTATATGAGACGCATAATTCGTCTTGGACGAACCTGGGCGAACATTTTTTCTGCGTCTGTTAAATTCGTCTAGTATAAAGACGGGCACTAGACGCATAATGCGTCTGGACGAACTTTCCAGTTTAGTGCGTCTTCGAAGACGCACTAAAATAAATTCTTCTTCCAGACGCATAATGCGTCTTGTGGCCGTCTTTATACTAGACGAATTTAACAGACGCAGAAAAAATGTTTGCCCAAGTTCGTCCCAGACGAATTATGCGTCTCTAGTATAAAAACGGCCAATATGAGAATGCAAAAGACAATATTTTCGTTACAGCTGAAATGACTTTCATAACTGAGTTGATCTAACATCTTACTAGTTACATGCCGTTTGCTGTAGTTCAAATATGTCTTTTAAAACTATGCCTCTTCAGACCTTATTCCCGCTATCCTAATTAAAAAAAAATAGAGTGCCGAGACTACCCAGAAAACTTCAGCTAAGGGTAACTAAAGGCAGACCTGCAGAAAGACGATGGAGGAAGTAGGGGTGACAGTTCTACCTAATAAAAAGAAGCGGAATACAATTTAATTTGCAAAAATCTAATAATTTGCGTATTTTGAAAAGTTTCCCCCGGAAATAACTGTCATTTTGAAACCGCTAAAAATTAAGAACAAAGTCCTGAAATCTTGGAATGTGGTAACTCACACGAAGTCAATTTCATTACGGGAGGGTCTGGATGGGGGTGCCTGGAAAATACTAAATACTAAAATTTTCCCTTCTATAACATCAAACATTTAAATTTTAGGCTGTTTAAAATTCACTGAAACACTAAATTTGATACAAATGTAAACGGAAATGGCTTAAAAAAGCGAAAGATAGTGATAACAATGGGGGTGACAGGCCTACACAACTCCTATCTACATGTTTTAGCCAGCTTAGAGCTTGGCTCGAATGAGTATGTCGTTTAAGGATCTGCCCCTTTTGTACGAAACGATCGAGGGATCTTGAAATATTTCGCTATGCAGATGTGTTTCACTGCCCTCCCTTGAGCAGTCAAAATTTTTAAGTCTTTTAGGTTCCCTGAGGATGTAATATAACTAATTTAAATGCAGGGTACTAACTTGTAACTGATCCAACTTAAATTCCTGACTCAAAGGGTAGGATTCCTGATCCTTTTCTTGTAAGACAATACTGATTAAATGTATTTATCACTTTTAATTTAATTTTTCTTCTCAGTTTACGTACAAAATCACTGGTAAGCCATGGCCTACACAATAGCCTAGGCCATGTGGCCAACTTCATGTTTTGTCCCCACTAGAAACAAGGGGCCGGTTTCTGAAAGGTGTAATAACTCTATTCCAGGGATAAATGTGCCTTATTCCAGGAATACTTTTATCCCCGGAATAAATTCTGTTCAGTTAGAATAGCAGATTTATCTCTGGAGTAACTGTTATATCAGGTATAATTTATTCCTCCTTCCAGGAACCGGCCCAAGGGGTAATAAAAATCAAACTGGTTTTAAAAAAAATTGAACCACAACAAATATTCCAAAGATGAAATTATATTCTTCACAACCTTGATTTTCCTTTGCTTGCTTAAGGACTTTTAACATAAGTATAAGTCACCAAATGTAACAGTTATCTTTATTAAGAACAACCTGGGTTTGAATAAAAAAAACCTTAGCTTTTCCAGCGAATATTGCAATTTGCAATTTTTTTCCTGTACTTTATGAATTTGAAAGATCAGTTGTCTACTCACCATTGAGTTCACTCTTCGTTTCGTCAGAAAGAGGGAGTGGATCTTCCATTTCCCATTGATGTCGCTTAAGGATATGTAAATTCTTCGTTTTCCCGTGGGCATTCCTGGCCAGCCGGTACCGTTTCAACTCGAAATTTCCCAACCCCAACGAGGTAGCCATTTGCGAAATACCAAGAAAGTTGATCAAATGCTTCTTTGCGTCCGTTTTATTTCTTTGCTCTTTACCGATTCAGGGAATTCTGCTTCGATGCCTTTCAAAAGCATTTTTCTCGCCACATCTATAAAAGCTGGCTAATATTTCCACAACTCACGCCGATGCGGACGTGGGGGCCATTTTGCATACAGAAGTCTGCTAAAAAACCGTTGGCCACAAAATGTCTGAAGAACTTATGCGCATGAGTACAAAGTATACGCGCTGATCAGTTCGGTCAGTTCCGCTCAGGCTCTTCAATTCTCCTTTTGTTTCTAGTTTTGCACCTCTTTATCATAAGAGCGAAGTTTGAAGAATCTTGGTCTTTTTTTCTAACATTATTGCCTTCTCTATGAAACTTTTATTGATCTTTAATGAGTGAAATCACTGTTCTAACACCTTTTAACACTTAACAGTTAACTTTTTTAAAACGCTAAACATTAAAATTTTACAAATTTTAACACTAAACATTAAAAAAAAAAGGCCGAGTAACACTTACCACTAAACCCCATCCAGACCCTCTCACAGAGATAGATGCAAAATAGGCGCTTCTTTTGCTTGGTTAATTTCCATCTTTTTGTGGAAAAAAAAATTCCATGATAACAACGGAAAAGAATGCTGTATGGACAGACCACCAAGTAGCCTAGAAACCGGCTCTCAAGTGAGTTGCGTGCAGTGATGAACTGAGAGATCAGGGCGAGTCATGCCGAACTACCAGAGGCACCCAAGGAGTAATTTCGGTAAATAACTGTTCGGAAGGAAGATGGGTCAGAATTTTCGAATATTTAAACTCGGACCGTCGAGGAGCACTGAGATTTTAGCTTGTCCTATAAATTTCCAAAAAAAAAAAAGACGTGAAGATACTGGAAAGTGCGTAAAAATCTCAAAACAATATCGAAGAACGAACCTGAGCTGAATAATAGTGACTGTAATTAAACTCCTGCATAGTTTGAAATTCGCATTTAACTTAAGGATTTACTACGAAAAGGAAATGTACAATTACAAAGTTAAAAGCAAGATACTTAAAACTAAACTTCAGAAACGCCAAAAACCGCGACTGAAATAGATTACTTACAAGATCTGTAGGGCAACTTTGGGTGCAACAACTGACTTAAAAAAACAAATACAATACTTTAAAACGAAAGACGAATACCCAATGAAGCGACGAGATGAACAAAGGGAATTACATATCATTAGGCAACAGAACTCAAGTACATCGAGTAGACGCGATAACGAAGAAAATACCGACCAATTACTGCATGCGGAACTTAAGCAAATTTAAAAATATCTCACGAACGCTATGAACTAATTACACGGTGCAACTGTTAAGCGACGACAAATGACAGCAAATTAAATAGAGATAAAAAATTGCAAACGTAGCAAATCTCATAGGGAAATATTTAGAAAAAGGAAAAATTGATTTCTGGATATTGGGAATAGCATAAAATTTGAAGATTTATCATTTTCGCCAACATTCGTTTGAAAATCAGAATGATTTTAAGGAAAGGTCTCCCGAAATTTTCGGGTATAAAAGGACGACTACGTATTGTAAAGATTTTTGATCACTGATACCCGTCACGATTTGCCATAACTTTCGGACGAGTCAAACAAGCCACCAAGAATTTTCTACAGACCGGAAGTTTCCCTAAAACATCCGAACAGATAAACATTTTGTAGGGCAGCTACAAACTCACTACACGAGCTTTGAAGTATTGTGAAAACCATTTGAGGTAATTCTGACAAATTTTAAGACATCCGGTGATTAGCTGCCCCTTGTTCGCATACAAATCCTTATATTTTTGTCGGCCATGCTCTCACTCACCTTGGGGTGCCTGTGGTTGGTGCACCACGGTTGTGCACCAATATGGTGGTCGGAAATCCACCCGAATATCTGGAGTTTATTTGGCGATGAAAGCGCTTACTTTTCGCTAATGAGATTGAAATACCTGTGTATGAACACATCTCCTATTGTACTTGAAACGCTCAGACTCAAGATATTTAGAGGCATAGACATTTTTTTCAACCAAATATCTTTGTATCATGGTGTGCATCATACATTTACAGTGGTACATTTTGGTACATTTTTTCCCGTTCTCGTTATGACAAGGAAGTGAAATACCGTAAATATTAGAGAGTTTAAAGCAACGACAACGGCAACGGCAACGAGGACGTCATCTCAAAGTATAAATTCGCGTTATTGTAATCACTTCGTGACTATTTCAAAATTTTTAATATGACAAGGGTGTGGTAGTTCCTCAAAAATGACACTGGTCGGAACGGGGCTGACGTCCTTTATAAAACCTCAACTTTGGCTATTTCAAGATGTTGTTTTGCAGACGGTGGCAAAGAAATGGACAAAAGTAAAAAATGCACGTGCAGGGCGTGCAAAACTTTTGTTTTTGGCAAATTTGTGACGTAGTCGTTGCGGTCACTGTTGACGTTGCTTAAATTACATTACGAAAATATATCTAGGGAAAATTCGCGGGAAATTTATTTCCGCTGAAAAAGAGTTATGTTACCCATTAGGGACAAGGAAAAATAATATTGCTTCACGAGCCGCACGCATTTTAGCACATATTCTTGCGGTATTCTTTACAACAACGACGTGAAATCACCACATTTGAGGTTTTGGAGACAAAGAAAGCGTACAAATGTGAATCTGTCGTTCTGTATTTTTACTCTGAAACGGCTCGTACCAAATTACTTTTAGGATACTTCACCCAGATTTACGAAATGGAACGAAATGGACTGATCGCGAAAAAAATACGATATTTTGAGGTGACGTTCTAGTCGACGCCCCGTCGGAAATCTTAAAGTCCCTAATGGGGCCACGCACGCACATTGCATATGCTCTCCATGGAGATAGCCATACATTAACATGTTCAAAACAAGATGGCAGCTAAATTTTTTAAGTTTACACTGAGTCTTGTGGGTCGCATCCTTCCCATAATACACTACACGTCCTTACATTGTTGGGAGTTGTTGCGTCCGTTTCAGGGGCGGATTCGTGATTTTTCTTAGAAGGGGGTTTACCAGTAAGGAATGGCGTAGCTGACGTAGCGTCGTTCAACTAATGACAACCTGGTAGACAGGCAACACTTTTTCAACAGGGTACATAATTACAGTGGAAGATTGCAGTTTCCGATATAACTACATAGAAGTCAGACCACACCACAACGCCGGATAATCCGAGCCTTGCTTTTTTCGAAATGTGTCTGTGATCTTTATCGTCCTATAGAAATTTCAAGAGCAATCGTAGTTGCGGATGTAATATGTCGTTTATTCTCGCTGCTGACCAAAAGAATTGCGGCCTTTGACATGCGCGCGAGAAAAAGGATAAACTCCAAGACTGGCAATTAAACTCCTCTTATCGTTTTCAATCTTATCGTGAAAACGAAAACAACATCTCAAAATGCTATAAAGCATCAATTTATTTGCTGGCTACTATGGCTTTTTACACACTTGCAGCACGCGCAATTTGTGCCTTGCTGTCGGAAAATGACTGTTTAAAATTACCCGCTTCTAAAAAAGAAGCATAACTTAATTAAGAATAGTTTCGTCCCATAGCTGACTACAGTTAAGCTAGCAAAGATATGTTGATTATTATAAGGCCTTTAAACTCGAATATTTACGCCTTTTTTTCAAAAGAAAATAGAAGGTTTGGAGCACATGACGAGGAACATGCAGCTTCCATTCATGGCCTATGTCACGGCGTCAGTACAAAGAAAAAGCTAGTTTTTGACGGCTCTTTACTAGTTACAATGTCATTTTTCGCAAAAAAGTTGTGTTTCAGTCCGCATGACTGGGCATTCCGAGTCCCCAAGGGAAACTGTAAATATGCAAGACTTACGATTGGTTTACAAGATTCCTACAAGGAAAATTGATCTTCAAGTAACTCGGTCTATTAAAACGCCTTTACACATATTTATATAACTTAGATATTCCTGGTCTTAGGCTCCAGGTGGGAGAATATAAATTATCAATCTCTCAAGCCATCACCTATTTATGCTTGCATGCCCTCCTTTTAATGAACAAAACAAAAGACCAAACCTCCTGAGTATTATCACATGATCTGTATTGGGAAAACAAAATGTACAAGCCGAAAAGGTCTATTGACCTCTTTGGCTTGTACGTTTTGTTTTCCCATTTCAGACCACGTGATGTTCTCAAGGGAATTTTCCATTTGTTTTTTCGTAAGTCACGCATACATATGCACGTGCATAAGACGACTATGGAAGAAACTGTTCCCAAGAGTAACATCACGTTGTCTGAAATGGGAAAACAGAACGTACAAGCTAAATAGCTTAATACTTGTTTTTCTATATCTTCATAAGATGTATCTTATGCACCTTAAGCAAAATGTGCGCAAATAAGGAAAACATTTTAGTAAAGAACGCTTAGAAGAGCGCTGTGACGTCAATCAGACGCACTAATTGCATTGAGAAAATTTAGAGCAAGCCCCCCAATCTAAACTTAAGGGTTATTGAATCCGAATCGATTCCTGACCGATGCAGTGTTTCTTTTTGGTTTTTAACTGTTGCCAATTGTTTTGGTATTACTTGAATGTATCTTTTGCACCTTGACTTTCCAAAATGTGAGCAAATGAGGCAACCACTTTAGCAATACAAGCGTCTAGAAGCTACTGTGACATCAATGAGGCCCAATTGAATGTATTCAGTCTTGGCAAGTTCTGGACAGCCACACATTCTACATATTGCGCTGATGCCATCTTTAATGATATTGCTATGGTACAACCTTGTTGCCAGGCTTTGATCCTGTGCGGCAATAATCAGCCCCACAGTTTCTGTTTTTAAGGGATGATAGCCCTCTTTTACCAAAAATACACATACAGACATAAGAATAAAATGTCTCCAATCGCACCAATCACTAGCTGTTTACAGCCTACCCAGTACAGCCAATGACATCAGGGCTTAACCGACAGTCGACCAATAACATTACAACTTCATTGACCACTCACACAACGACCAGATTATTTATATCATCTACTGCTCTTACACTAAAAACGACGTTTGCCCAGGTTATGGAAACATCAGTCAATGTTACCTAAGGAAATCGCCCTCAGGATTACACACGCTAGCTTAAATAATGTAAATAACTAGTCAGTAGTAATCTCGGATTATTGATGTGCGTTCGACAGTCGCTTCGGAAGCAAGATTGAGATGGTTCAAATAAGCGCCGAGTACTACGAATCATGTGATGGGATTGAAATACTTTGCCCTTGGCTAGATTCTGAATCACAAGTAAGTGCGAAAATAAAAGGAATCGAGTAACATTGTCACAGAAGCGACTTCAGAATTCCCCGTCAATGTTGTCTTCTTAAAGCGGCGTCGTTTGAAGAACGAGGCATAGAGTATTGCCGACGTGGGGCGTCACAAAATCTATCAAAATCTGAGTTCTTTTGGAATTGTGTGGAGGATTATGATTACTGAGAAATGTCCCTTGCCAAAAATCAGTGTGTTCACTGCACACAAACAATTTGCGCATATGACGTATCAAGGCACTATGACGTCTTTCAAGATGGCCCTGAAAAAGAAGACGAGCAAAAAATGAAAACTTCCTGAAACATCCCTATGCACAGGATACCCAGAATTAGAAATTTCTTTCTCCTAATGTCGAACGCAATTATTAATTAATCAAAATAATGAGTTGCTATTATTATTATCATTATCATTATCATTATCATTATTCGTTTTTGTTTATTGGGAATAGTTTTTCAGATTTGTGATTTCTTTACATACCTATAGATATATTTGCTATTCATAAATTATTATCCTCAATATGTTTTACTTCTAAGAGCCTTTTTTTCTTTTAATTTGAAACGGTCATATCTCTTTTTGGCTAATTTTGTGAAAATTATAGTCTTCTCAGGAGCCCATCACCGGGACCGTGCAACTTAATTATACTTGTGCAACGGCGTTTTCACAAGTAAGGTTATTTTTAGATTGAATTTCCCGCTAATGAGACTCCCACAGGAGCCCGATGACCAATTACAAGAAATTAAGCTGACGTCGTAGGGTCACCGAACCGTAACTGACTTTGTTTTTTGACCTAATTCGCGGGAAGGGCTAGTCTAAAAATAAACCTACTTGTGAAAACGCCGTTTCACAGACGCTGTATGGAAGTTGCACGCTCCAGGATGGGCTCCTGGTCTTCTTTTTATTGCTACTTTGGTCACCAAACACACCCTGTAATCTATTATAGTTTATTTGTGTCTTTGTTTTATTGCGTGAAAATAAAATAATAATAATAATCAATATTCTTCTTCTTCTACTACTACTATTATTATTATTATTATTATTATTATTATTATTATTATTATTATTATTATTATTATTATTATTATTATTATTAGCCATTAAGATGTGCTACTTGCCTCGTAAGTTGTTGATTCCATCAGTTTATCTCCTCGGTACTGCAGCAATGCTCTGTGGGCTTTTTCGCGTTACCCATAGAAGACACTAAATTGGCTTCGCCTGGCTGGAAATCTGGAGGTAGAATTGGCACCTGTGCTGCTGCATATCCGTCACCTTGTTCCTGCACAGGCGAGCTGTCTCCACTAGCGTTATCGACGTAGTTCCTATATCTTGCGTGCCAGGCACTTTCTGCTCTGTGGATGTTTAATCCATTGGCTCGAGCTCCTTCAGCAAGAGGTTCCTCTTCGTGGTTTCCGGGTAATCCGTTGATCTGCTGGGCACCTTCACCGAAGTACACCACTATGTGTACATTTTCCGATACTACGTGGCCATGAGGGCTCACCTGTTGTGCGCAAATCCGCATAATAGGATAGTCCCTTCCGCTGGCTTGCTCAACTGTCATGTCAGCCCTGCGCAAGGTGCTCGTTGCTCCGCCTCTCTCAGGAGAGCCACTTTGCCAAAGCCCGCTGTTTGATCCACCAATCGCCACACTGGGTTGATTCGATTGGCTCGACCTTGTAGTCTGCACAGCACTTCCCACAACAGCGTCGCTCAGGCCGTTTGCTTGGTCGGCTCCTGCCACCATGAGATGGCTCTGTTCAGTCGCCTGCCCAGCACCTCCGTCACCATAGTAAATTGAATTCGCGACAGCATTTGCTTCAGTGTGGCCCAAACTGTTGGTCTGACTAGTAGCTGTCTCGGCAGGGATGATCGGTACAGTAGAGTGCCCACCATTCCCTCCCTCGGTCATTGTGAAACCACTCGCAAGATCAGAGCGTCGACTGTGAAATAAAAAAAGAACCTTTTAGACCTTTTAGATTGAAGTAAGACTCGCTGTGGTAAGAAAAGTTATTGATTAGCGATTGAGTTGTGTAAAGCCAAAAACCATCTCTCGCAACTGTCATTATATCAGACTTACGTTTTTTCAAGTTATATATTTTCTTTTATTTAGACTCGTCCAACACACACACACACCCACACACACAAAGAAAACTATTACTGTGCCAAAAGAAAGATACGGACAGAGAGAAAGGCAGTCCGCACCTCTCGTAAAATGCTCTGTGATTGGTTAATACGTGTTGCGTGGTTGCATGGTTGTAAAGGTTGCAAGGATATGATTGGCTTATACCGAGTTTCGTCATTGACAGGGAGGCCACAATAGCAAAAGCACATGGTCACCAGCGAATTTAAGAAATGGATACTACCAAGATCTTCAGAGTGCAATGCTGTTACATGCTGTCACTTACAGCTTTAGTGTTTAGCCAAAAAACAAATGGAGAAGTAACGTTTATGGCTTCAAATCAGAATTCCGCTAGATATATTATAAGGTAGCATAGACAGCTGTTGTGTGCTCCACCTGCCATAATCTTTTATTATTATTATTATAATTATTATTATTATTATTATTATTATTATTATTATTGTTGTTGTTGTTGTTCTTGTTCTTGTTATTATTATTATTATTATTATTATTATTATTATTATTATTATTATTATTATCTCCTTACTTATTTTTATTAAGGTTAAATGATATGTTTTAAACTGTTGACTTAATTTTACTGTATTTCTTCATGCCGTGAAAGTGTCCCTAATAAGCGGTCATTCCAAAGTTAATACTTATTTATTTTGTTCTGACTAAAAGCAATCATGACACCAATTCAGCACAAGACAGAGCAGTTTCATTGATAGTTAACGCAAATACCGATTGTCACGCATACGCCTTACCGAAGCACTTTCTAAATTTAGCCCATATCGTTTGTAGACTAAAAACAAAATAATTATGCAAGTCTGGTCCTACAGCGGAGAGGATATGTATATTTTTGTTTTACTAATATTTCGTCAAGCAATACTTGTTGATATGGTTCTTGCATGCCGCCGTAAACAAACCTCAATGGGTGGTGGCTAGTGGCCATGCATACTGGCCACAAAAATGCGAAACCGCACCGGAAAGAAAACTCTTAGTCAACAATGTAATGTCACAGAATTTTAACCGGAAGTTTACTGGAGTAAATGTTTGTAAACTCTCCTGTTCTGATCAAGGGGACATTTTCATCATGCGTTCCGTAAAGAGCCTTGATGATCGTTGCACTGTTAATTTTTCATTTTTACAGCTTTACTATCAGCAGTTTGTCATATTCCATGTATTGTATTCTGTTGTACCGGAATAATGGGCAAACCATTGTCTAAGAGTTTTAACTACAGCGATACCAGAGAATTCATTTTGTCGGGAGTTACCAGTGACAACAAATCCATCTAACCACATATGAAATATTTTTGGGTATCGTGTACTATGACAACAATCTCGACTTTGGATCCCTTACCGCGGGAAAAATACTTGCGCTTAGACTATATGAGTCAGAAAATCAATCGATTGCCGTTAATTAGTTGGCATCGATTGGCATCGGCCAATCGATGACCAATCGATAATCACCCAAAAGTAGTAGCGAACTTCATCGAGTGTCATCGATTGTCGTTCATATTGGCAATCGATGAAAATCAATGATTCTAAATTGATCCATTAACCATCAATTATCGATGACATTGATAAACGATGACAATCGATAATCACAAAAACCTACGAGATCAATTGTTCATGGATTATCAATATCAATCGATGAATTGATATCGATTGCCATCGATTGTCATCGATTATCGATTCCATCAAGTGTTAAGGCCCTGATCTTTATCATCTAACCATTGAGCCGCGTTTTCATGTTGGCAAAGTAACCGTCAGTAATTGAGGCACTGAGTTCACAAGGTGGTAGAGGCCCTTATGTATACTATGGGATACGCGAGATTTCATTCTACCATTTCTGTCGCGTTTAACTAATTTGATTATAATTATAGCAAAACCGTGAAAACATTAAGCAATCAGAGAGAGAAACAAGAGAGGAAACTATCAGTTAATTCTGTTATCTGTTATCTGTTATCTAACCCGGATTCGCAAGAATACAAACAACAGCATAGAGAAATTTTGCTCGATGCAATAGAGCCGTTTTTTTAAAGAATGATAATTAGTTGACATTTTCAATTTGAAAACTTCTCTGGTTCTCTGCTTGTGGACACTACATGTTTCCTGATGCACAAAGTAACAGGCGAACCCCAGTCAACCGTATACTCTACGTGGACTGATACGTATTCTGTCAAAAAGAAATGATTACAACATTTGTCGAGATTTTCAAAAATCGACAGCCGAACAAAAGTCAGTGAACAGCGATATTTCACGGGACCCGTCACCAGTTTTTATTACTGTGCCAACAAGAGCATTGCTGTTTCAAACTGAAATTTGACATCATTCTGCTAAAATTCACATGACCAGCCAGGTAATCAGTGTCAACTATTCTAAACCAGTATTGTTTGAACATCCACCAAATGTATGCATAACCAAACAGTTTTCTTTAAAAAAAATAGTTA
>BLFO01000144.1:105640-120640 GCA_014634245.1 Montipora cactus | reverse complement strand
TCCTTGAATGAAGCGAGCTCCGCACAAAGAAAGTTTTTTAGCTCCGAAATAGCCGGCAAAGGCGCAGTAAGAGGCTGAGAAGGATCAGCGCTAAAACCAGAAAGCATAGCTTGTATTTCTGGACTCACCAACAAGCTAAGTTACAGTTCTTGGTGGCTGTCCAGAAGGCGAACGTCTTCCTCGATCGAATGCAACGTATTTCAGGTTTTCTAACTAATATAAAGTTAGGATACAGTTCTTGGTGGCTGTCCAGAAGGCGAGATAGTGAAAACTAGAAATTCTACTTTTTATACCAAATAATTAGCATATAATATATGGAGTTACATAATCATGAACAAAAAGTAAATACGAAACAATTGTTCAAAATATGTGAAGCCTTATTTCAGAAACAATGTGAATACCTTGAATTATAGTAATGCTACGAACCGTAACGAACACGCTTTCCAACTACTCTTTGTTCCGTTGGAAAGCATTATTCCCATGATGGAAAGCTTTAACTAATTATCATTCTTAAGCCAACTTGGCGCGAAACTTTCAGCCTGAATACTTTTTTTTTTAGAAATGTGTACAGGAAGTGAGGTCACGGTCGGTTGTTTCTTTCCTTACGGAATCGCAAGAATGTAAATAATCCCATAGAGAAAGTTTGCTCGATCCAACACAGCCGTTTTTTAAAGTATGATAGTTAGTTGATACTTTCAATTGAATGCCGAGCTTTTGCAAGTTGAAAACCACTCATATAACTGGTTGAATCCCTTGGACACCACATATTTTTAAGGCGAAGCCAGTCAACACGAACAAGTCACGTGAACTGATGCGTATTCCGTCAAAACACAATTTCGTCAAGATTCTCAAAAATCATGACGGCCGAGCAAAAGTCAGTGAATAGCGATATTTCGCGTGTCCCGTCACCCGTGTTTATTACTCTACCAACCAGAGAATTGAAATTTGACATCCTATAATTCACATAACCAAAGTAGCTAAACTATTAGTGTTAATTTTTCAAAATTTGCACCTAATTAGATGCATGCGTATATTGATACGCACCCCGAAATCAGACGAAATCTGCGGTTATGTGAGATCAGACGAATGTGGACCGGGTGGTTCATGAACCAAATATTTGCATAACCAGCCACTAAATATTTCTTTAAAAAAATGGAGTAAATGCACCATATATATGTCACAGTGTCCCCCTAAATCTACTGTTCAAGTAAACAAAAAATGTTACGAAAGTGTTCGCTGGATTATTGTAAATACATAGTTGACGCTTGGACTTAACGGGGCAATTCGAGACGCTTATTACGCTCATCTAATCAAGTGCAAACCTGGACGTAAGTCGAAAATACGAGGAAGCTAGAATTCACCTGCGTTATATAATTTTTTGTGGAATTCTGAAAGGTTAGCGTAAATCTTGTTTCACGGGCTTGCTCACAACGGCTAGTTGCTTATCTAACTATGGTGATATTTCTATCTTTCATTGCTCTATTCAAGAAATACGGACCTTCAGAATCTTTTTAGTAGTAAAGGCACATTTTAAAAATGGGATCCACAGAAGTTGAAACGTGTATCATGAGAATTAAAAGTTATCCTACCTTGAAAAATTGGCCATACTCTTTCTATGAATAAATCTGAAAGTGCTCTAATATTTTACAAATCGGTTCAATGTCTTGATTGTCGTTCTTTTCCGGGACTCTGTGCACCCGTACCGCCAGATCACTTTTTTCGTTGACGAGTATTATATATTTTTAAGGCGAAGCCAGTCAACAAGAACAACTCACGTGAACTGATGCATATTCCTTCAAAACACAATTTCGTCGAGATTCTATAAAAATCAAGGGCCGAGCAAAAGTCAGTGAATAGCGATATATCGCATGTCCTGTCATCCGTGTTTATTACTGTACCAACCAGAGAATTGAAATTTGACATCCTATGACTCCCATAACCACAGTAGCTAAACTATTAGTGTTAATTATTCAAACAGTTTGCACCTAATAAGATGCATGGGTATATTGAATTAAATCAGACGAAATCTGTGGTTATGTGAAATCAGGCGAAATTAGACGAAATCTGCGGTTATGTGAAATCAGACAAAATGTGGACCGGGTGGTTCCTGAACCAAATATTTGCATAGCCGGCCACTAAATATTTCCTTTAAAAATGGAGTAGATGCACCAAATCTATGTCACATGTATCATGAGAATTAAAAGTTATCCTACCTTGAAAAATTGGCCATACCCTTTCTCTGAATAAATCTGAAAGTGCTCTAATATTTTACAAATCGGTTCCATGTCTTGATTGTTGTTGTTTTGCGGGACTCTGTGCACCCGTACCGCCAGATCACTTTTTTTGTTGACGGGTATTATATATTTTTAAGGCGAAGCTAGTCAACACGAACAAGTCACGTGAACTGATGCATATTCCGTCAAAACACAATTTCGTCGAGATTCTATAAAAATCAAGGGCCAAGCAAAAGTCAGTGAATAGCGATATTTCACCTGTCCCGTCACCTGTGTTTATTACTGTACCAACCAGAGAATTGAAATTTGACATGCTATGATTCCCATAACCACAGTAGCTAAACTATTAGTGTTAATTATTCAAACAGTTTGCACCTAATAAGATGCATGGGTATATTGAAATCAGACGAAATCTGCGGTTATGTGAAATCAAACGAAATGTGGACCGGGTGGTTCATGAGCCAAATATATGTCACGTGTATCATGAGAATTAAAGGTTATCCTACCTAAAAAATTGGCCATTCCCTTTCTATGAATAAATCTGAAAGAGTTCTAATAGTTTACAAATCGGTTCAATGTCTTGATTGTCGTTGTTTGGGGATTCTGTGCACTTGTCCCCTTCCACATCACTTTTTTTTGTGACGGGAAGTGACGTCATCGGATGTTTGTTTTGTTACCGAATCGTCGCCATTCCCATGATGGAAAGTTTTAACTAATTATCATTCTTTAGCCACCTTGGCGCGAAACTTTCAGCCTGATCACTTCTTTTAGAAATGTGTACAGGAAGTGAGGTCACGATCGGTTGTTTCTTTCCTTACCGAATCGCAAGAATGTAAATAATCCCATAGAGAGAAAGTTTGCTCGATCCAACAGAGCCGTTTTTTAAAGTATGATAGTTAGTTGATACTTTCAATTGAATGCCGAGCTTGTGCAAGTTGAAAACTTCTCATATAACGGGTTGAATCCCTTGGACACTACATATTTCTAAGGCGAAGCCAGTCAACACGAACAAGTCACGTGAACTGATGCATATTCCGTCAAAACACAATTTCGTCAAGATTTTCAAAAATCAACGGCCGACCAAAAGTCAGTGAATAGCGATATTTCGCGTGTCCCGTCACCCGTGTTTATCACTGTACCAACCAGAGAACTGAAATTTGACATCCTATCATTCCCATAACCACAGTAGCTAAACTATTAGTGTTAATTATTCAAACAGTTTGCGCTTAATAAGATGCATAGGTATATTGAAATCAGACGAAACCTGCGGTTATGTGAAATCAGGCGAAATTAGACGAAATCTGCGGTTATGTGAAATCAGACAAAATGTGGACCGGGTGGTTCATGAACCAAATATTTGCATAGCCGGCCACTAAATATTTCCTTTAAAAATGGAGTAGATGCACCAAATATATGTCACATGTATCATGAGAATTAAAATTTATCCTACCTTGAAAAATTGGCCATACCCTTTCTATGAATAAATCTGAAAGTGCTCTAATATTTTACAAATCGGTTCAATGTCTTGATTGTCGTTGTTTTCCGGGACTCTGTGCACCCGTACCGCCAGATCACTTTTCTTGTTGACGGGTATTATATATTTCTAAGGCGAAGCCAGTCAACACGAACAACTCACGTAAACAGATGAATATTCCGTCAAAACACAATTTCGTCGAGATTCTATAAAGATCAAGGGCCGAGCAAAAGTCAGTGAATAGCGATATTTCGCATGTCCCGTTACCCGTGTTTATTACTGTACCAACCAGAGAATTGAAATTTGACATCCTATGATTCCCATAACCACAGTAGTTAAACTATTAGTGTTAATTATTCAAACAGTTTGCACCTAATAAGATGCATAGGTATATTGAATTAAATCAGACGAAATCTGCGGTTATGTGAAATCAGGCGAAATTAGACGAAATCTGCAGTTATGTGAAATCAGACAAAATGTGGACCGGGTGGTTCATGAACCAAATATTTGCATAGCCGGCCACTAAATATTTCCTTTAAAAATGGAGTAGATGCACCAAATATATGTCACATGTATCATGAGAATTAAAATTTATCCTACCTTGAAATATTGGCCATACCCTTTCTATGATTAAATCTGGAAGTGCTCTAATATTTTACAAATCGATTCAATGTCTTGATTGTCGTTGTTTTCCGGGACTCTGTGCACCCGTACCGCCAGATCACTTTTCTTGTTGACGGGTATTATATATTTCTAAGGCGAAGCCAGTCAACACGAACAACTCACGTGAACTGATGCATATTCCGTCAAAACACAATTTCGTCCAGATTGTATAAAAATCAAGGGCCGAGCAAAAGTCACTGAATAGCGATATTTCGCATGTCCCGTTACCCGTGTTTATTACTGTACCAACCAGAGAATTGAAATTTGACATCCTATGATTCCCATAACCACAGTAGTTAAACTATTAGTGTTAATTATTCAAACAGTTTGCGCTTAATAAGATGCATAGGTATATTGAAATCAGACGAAATCTCCGGTTATGTGAAATCAGGCGAAATTAGACGAAATCTGTGGTTATGTGAAATCAGACGAAATGTGGACCGGGTGGTTCATGAACCAAATATTTGCATAGCCGGCCACTAAATATTTCCTTTAAAAATGGAGTAGATGCACCAAATATATGTCACATGTGTCATGAGAATTAAAAGTTATCCTACCTTGAAAAATTGGCCATACCCTTTCTATGAATAAATCTGAAAGAGTTCTAATATTTTACAAATCGGTTCAATGTCTTGATTGACGTTGTTTGAGGATTCTGTGCACTTGTCCCCTTCCACATCACTTTTTTTGTGACGGGAAGTGACGTCATCGGATGTTTGTTATGTTACCGAATCGCCATTCCCATGATTTAAAGTTTTAACTAATTATCATTCTTTAGCCACCTTGGCGCGAAACTTTCAGCCTGATCATTTCTTTTAGAAATGTGTACAGGAAGTGAGGTCACGGTCGGTTGTTTCTTTCCTTACCGAATCGCAAGAATGTAAATAATCCCATAGAGAGAAAGTTTGCTCGATCCAACAGAGCCGTTTTTTAAAGTATGATAGTTAGTTGATACTTTCAATTGAATGCCGAGCTTGTGCAAGTTGAAAACTTCTCATATAACGGGTTGAATCCCTTGGACACTACATATTTTTAAGGCGAAGCCAGTCAACACGAACAAGTCACGTGAACTGATGTATATTCAGTCAAAACACAATTTCGTCAAGATTTTTAAAAATCAACGGCCGAGCAAAAGTCAGTGAATATCGATATTTCGCGTGTCCCGTCACCCTTGTTTATTACTCTACCAACCAGAGAACTGAAATTTGACATCCTATAATTCATTTAACCACAGTAGCCAAACTATTGGTGTTAATTATCCAAAATTTGCACCTAATTAGATGCATGGGTATATTGAAATCAGACAAAATCTGCGGTTATGTGAAATCAGACGAAATTAGACGAAATCTGTGGTTATTTGAAATCAGACGAAATGTGTACCGGGTGGTTCATGAACCAAATATTTGCATAGCCGGCCACTAAATATTTTCTTTAATTATTCAAAATTTGCACCTAATTAGATGCATGGGTATATTGAAATCAGACAAAATCTGCGGTTATGTGAAATCGGTCGAAATTAGACGAAATCTGCGGTTATTTGAAATCAGACGAAATGTGTACCGGGTTGTTCATGAACCAAATATTTGCATAGCCGGCCACTAAATATTTCCTTCAAAAATGGAGTAGATGCACCAAATATATGTCACAGTGACCAACTAAATCTCCTGTTCAAGTAAACAAAAAGTGTTGCGAAAGTTAATGTTCACTGGATTGTTGTAAACACATAGTTGACGCCCGGACTTAACGGGACACTTCGAGACGCTTATCAATCCACTAACAGCTGAAACAGGAGGAAAATCATACGAGCTATAATACATCTGCGTTATATGTTTTTTTGTTGAATTCTGATTGGTTAGCGTAAATCTTGTTTCATGAGCTCGCCCACAACGGCTAGTTGCATATTTAACTACAATGTTATTTCCAGCTTTCGAGAAATACGGATCTTCAGAATATTTGTAGTACTATTGAAAGACAGATTTTAAAAACAGGATCCACAGAAGTTGAAACGTGCATCATGAGAATTAAAAGGGTATCCTACCTTGAGAAACTGGCCATAGCCTTTCTACGGATAAATCTGCAAGTGCTCTAATGTTTTATAAATCGGTTCAATGTCTTCGTTGATTGATTATTGTTTGCGTCCCCTCGTGAAAGAGTGGTCTTCGCCACGGAAGTGACGTCAGTCGGTTGTGTTAATTCAAATAAGAGTAGAAAAATTACCATTTTTGACATATTTTCAGTGGCCTAACTATTTCCAAAAATTTCTGCTCTTTCTTTGGGTGTCAATGCTTTAAAATCTCAATAACTTTCTGTCAAATCGGCGAACTTCAAATTGCAGCGGATTATACAGAAAAAAATACATATCTTGCCCAAAGGTTTCCAAAATTTACGTGCCCTGTCTGTATATATACATAATGTACAAATTATCTTCGGGTTTGTTTTTGTCGCTTGGCTATGTCACGCGATAGTGGCGGTATTTCAGTCAGGTCAATATGATTCCAACACACGCAAACAGTGCCACGCACACGAGCGTTTATGCGGCGCAACGCCATAGCCAAAAGCTTCACGTTGTTACGCACATCGGCTCACACATATAGTACAATACAAAATGTCTTTTGATCAAACTACCAAAAAGGACATCCCAATCGCAAAAATATTGGCATGAAAAAAAATTGAATAAATTCAGTCGTTGAAAATTTCATTACCAAACTAGGAGTATTATTATCCGAATATATACTCAACATGTCAACGCGAATGCCAATCTTTTTATTTTGGACACTCACCAATACGATGATCTTGCACAAGCAGGACCTCTTTTTTAACAGATATTTCGTGAATGTGTGCTTGATTCACAACGATCTTGACTGGAAAAAATTGCAAGATGTGATAAATTTGTTGAACGTAGTACTCGGCAACTTCGACTACCCGTTTGGTTTCCTGTTTGCGCGTATCGACAGCCACGAACTTTGTCACTCACGGTCTTATACTCACGTACAAAACTGACCAATTGAACGTCAGAGCGTTGGATCCAGGGAAAAGTGACGTCAAAGGATTTTGGAAACTTAACTCTAACTCTACGTCATAACTCTACAAAAATAACTCTACTGATAGCTGTCCCCGTTTTTTAAAGTCCGAAAGCCCAAAACTTCCGTTCTGCATATAAAATTTGCGGCGTACACAGGCATTGCATTCTTAAACTACTGAGCCTTTCACGTCAAGGCTTAAAACATTGGTCGCTTAGTGTTCAGTTAACATAGTTTTGAAATCCAAACTGAGAAAAATAAGAAATGATTTTTTGGGTCACACCTAAACAGGTATCCTGCCATCGTCCTTTTTTCAACGGGGCGAAAAACAATTGTCTTCACACGAAGGCCATAGACACGGAAATATAAAGGAAGATCACTCAACAGAGGAATCTTCGTACTGCAAGTAACTTATCCGGATTGCTTGATTATTTATTTTATGGAATTAAGTACAACGTTCGCTTGGACCAATCGAGCTTCATCTATACTTCTGTCGTATGTGGCTGAAAATCTAGTGTCAGTAACACATACACACCACTACTTGCACTCGACTGACACAGTTCGGGAAACAAGTACGCAGACCAACAGAAAAGTTTACGCCAGAGTGCATATTTGAAAAATGGGATCCACAGAAGTGGACCATCTGGAAAATCTAAAGGCCTGTATTCAACTGAAATGTGTACCACGAGAATAAAAACTCCTACCTGTAAAATCGGGCCATATTCTCCCTACGAATGGTTCTTCAAATGCTTCTAATTTTAAGAATCCGTTGAACGTCTTGATTTTCTGTTTGAAGATAGTTCAAATCTGGCGGTAGAATTTTCAGCTCTCTAGAGGCGCCACAACTCAGCTATAGCGCGACACGTCGCGCACCTTGGCTACTCGACTCTAGTCACCTCAAGGATATTGGTTGGGCTTCCTTTATATACCCCTTAATTACATGAAAGAAGTTACAACACGTTCACGAATTATATTGTAGTTATTTTCTGTAATATTCGTGGGTTATTGTTTTAATTGTTTAAATTACCCATTTGCGGTTTGACTAAGCCGCTGTTTAGCGGTCCATTGCAAATATATGTAATGCCGAGTACAAATAGAGGTTAATGTTAAATTAAAAATCGTTAACGAATCCAGTATATTCTAGTTATTTTCGTGCTTTATTGTTTTAATTGTTTAAATTGTATATTTGCGGTTTGATTACGTCGCTGTTACACACAAACAACTTCCGCTTAAACGCAATCGGTAGGCCTTACACCTCATGTGAAAGATAAAAATGATATGTTCACTGCGCGCGGTGAAGATATGATTTTTTAGTAAAAGGAGAAATCCTGGTATTTCATCAATATCTATATAATAATATGCTTTTAAATCGTCTGTGTTGTATCCGGTGTGTAAAGGTAGGTGTAAGGACTCCGTATCGACCGATTGCGGTTATGCGCGAGTTGTTTGTGTGTAACAGCGACTTAATCAAACCGCAAATATACAATTTAAACAATTAAAACAATAAAGCACGAAAATAACTAGAATATACTGACAAAAGCTAATTAACGCGTGACTCATGGCTTATAATAACAGCAATGATCGTTGATTGTTTGTTGAGTGTTGATGGCCGAGCACGGGTAGGAGTCGCATTCTTCATTACACCAATACTTCAAAATATCTTTTTTTCCAATTCCATCACAATAGTACATTCCCTCAGTCATTACTATAAGCAAATATATTTTGTAACGCTTCGCTAATGACAATGGAGTATGTTCAGATTCGTGTTAATTGTAGAAGTACTTTAGGCATGCTCGCAGGTATGTTGAACCCCTAGGGGTTTTCTAGGTTACTTAAGATTTTGTAAGTTATGCAAGAGCCACTCGAAGGCAACTCTTTCAACTTTGACTTTATTTGCTTATTCACTTATGTATTTTCTATATGGTATGTTGAAAACGCTCGCTGTATCAATAAACGCGAGATGCCCCTGATGCTGTGTTTATGTTTATTAAAGATTAGTTACAAAATATTTTATAATCGTTTCAGGGTGAATCTCCAATCAGGTGAGACCTTGTAGGAGCTGCGAGGCTAACGGGGTGAATAGAGTATAAGATTAATAAATCAGAGGAAACGTAAACTAGGAAAGACACGTGCGGTCATGGAATGGAACTGCTCAAGCGGTGAGGAAAACAAATTTGGAAAAAAAAGAAAAAAAAAAAAAAATCGGAGATATCGTATGAACATTTGCATCAGGTCCAAAGGTGTTGACAGGACATCGAAACAGGTAAACTGCGATCGGCCTTTCCTCTAGGGAGCAAATCAAAACAATGTCGTTTTTCTTCACGTGACCGTCGTGAAAGCAGAAATGTCTGAAAAGAAAGCGCCTCAGTAATCGCTGGTTACTCGCTGGGGGAATCCCCTCACTGTTAATAACTTATCATATTGGTTGATTTATTTTGGAGGCACTAATTGCAAAACAATCCCAAGAATGCTCCTCATTCACAGCAGTGTTATGTCAAATTACCTAATTGTTTCTCAGTTAACTTCGAACAGCGGTTGTTTTCCCAACATAACTCTTCCTTTCTCACTCTGTTCCAAAAAAATTTAGAAATGTTCGGCCTCAGCTCCAAAAGTAGACGTGAAAAGAGAAAAGAAAAGAAAAAAGTGAAGAGAGTGTATTACGTTGTCTGAGTTCTCGTGATTTTAGTAGAATTAATTTACTCTTCACAAAAGGGCGTTCAGATGGATGCCGTGGAGCAATGATCCGTCAGATCAGAGAAAGCTATGAAATATAGGGGGATTTTGGAGAGTGATTTTAGCTATAGAACCTGGTTAAAAGAGCCGCTGTGTTGATATTTAATTCATCGCCAGTGCACTAATGTGAAGTACAAGAAACAAGAAAGGAAAACTAGATGCGCTTCATGAGATTAGAAAAGGAAGACTCAGTAACTCTCGTTTGGATCGATCCAGCTTCGTCTATCCTGTCGTAGATGGCTGAAGAACTATAATGCAAGTAGTAAACCTAAATCTCTCCGCTGCGGTAAAACTACTGGTTGTAATCGATGTCGTTTGCAGTCATAGACATAGACAGTTTAGGACTTAGGAGTCGTAATTCCGTTACTGGAACGCTCTAGTGAAAAAAAGCAAAATCGAACAAAAAATACAAGGGAATATAAGTTAAAAGGAATAACTGTATTGTGTACAATAGTAGAAATAATTATATACATATTTACAAATTACGAATGACGTAATGAGCATAAAAATTTAAAAATATAAAAATACAACACTAAATACTCTAAGTAATTAAAATCTATTCATATATTCGTGAGTCATAATGAACAGAAAGGACATTTACAGAAGTCACCGAGAGAAAGATTTAATTTAGATAATTGTTTTTTGAAAGCCACAAGATTCTCAGCTTAGTGAACTTTTGCTGGCAAATTCTTTCAGGTGCGAGTTATAAAATAATTGAAAGAATTACTTTTACAAATTAAAGCAGAAAATGCGAAATCACTGGCTAAAGCTTGAAACGTCAGCTTTCGATTTCCTCAGTTAAGGTAGTCAATTAACCATATCAACTCAGTTGATTAATTAAAACCATTTCTGTGTTTCACTTCCCCACCGACGCAGCAACACAGCTTCTTTATAAACTAAACTGCTTTACCCATTTTTACAAATTAAAGCATCGAGAAATCTTCCTAACTTTCCTCTTAATTCATTAAAATATCCGAACAGAAATTTCCAATAATAAGCGAATTGTGATGATATTTGAAACAACAGTTGACAAGTAGCTGGTGTATTAGGGAGTTTAAGATCTACGACGCGACAGCAGAACTGAAAAACGACTGCGCAAGTCACTGATCCTCGGCACGAAACGCAGGCTCAAGGGCGCGCTCATTCAAAAAGACTATTTGTTCGCCGGAAAATGACAACCGTTGTTTAAATTAAAGAAATAAAGTCGCTGTTTGAAAGATAAGGATTTTGTTACAATTTTTGACGAGTTTTTATGTTTCTCCAAAAATTGTGTAAAAATTGTTTTCGCGCGGTAAATGCACCTTTCGTGTGACTATACGGTGAATGGAGGTAACGAGCGCTGCAATGCTTACTTTTTTGACAGTGTTGGCTTTTGTTGCAAGTTTCTCGTACGGTTTTTGCAAGTTGTTGGTTTTCTGGGTGGACCAGAAATTCCCATAAACCCTGTTTTGGCGATGTTCGGCCGGTGGAATTGGTGGGAGCTTCGAACTTATCGGTGGAGACTAGTTCGCCGAGTGGTTGCGATACAGGACAATGCCTCTGTCTGTGCTGGTAAAGCCACATTAAAAAACCTTATGACGTTCCAGATACTCTCTATAATATTCTGAATGACAAAGGAAGACAACTTGTGAATTATAGAACAGGTGGTGAATGGTGACACGCTTACAAAAGATATTTTGGCAAGCAAGGTGAAAGTGATATTAAAATTGAGTATGCAAAGATGCAAGAAGGCAAATTGAGCTCCACGTTTCCCCAAATTTTAATACGAATTTATAATTATCATGAAAGCAAAATACATCTTTCGCTCTTTACACAGCATCTTTTGTTAAATTTATAGAAGAGCGATGAAAGCCGACCCCAACAGAAACTGAGATAAATCGGTGAAAAGATTATACATTGTATGATATACAGAGAGCAGGCAAAAAAGTGCTTTACCCTGGAAAGCCCACTTAATGACATTAAACAGCTCAGAGAAAATTAATTTGCCCCTTCATTTGCTTGCCTTTTAAAATAAAAAATCATCAGATCCTAACCTGATCAGGAGACGTCACTAATGTTTTTTTTTTTCAGAAAGGAAAACCTTTTTTCTCCATATTTAACAATTGACAAGAAACTACAAAAATTTTTACAAGGATCAGTTCAGACAACACAGTGCATATTGAAAAAATTATCTAACCGTGAGACATTTCACACATGCGTGCTACATTGTACTTGACGAGTTTGAACAAAATCTTTAGAGCATAGACAACTAGGAAACATCCCTGAAAGGGGCATTCCACAAAATTAATATTTTCAGCTGTATAACAAGAAGTTGAATCTAGCATTATCGGCCGACTGGCCTAGGTGGTATTATCCTAAAAAGATGATTGTATATTAAGTAGATGGAATCCAGTCATCAGTATAATACACATATGCAAGGGCTATTCCATGTGGGTCCCAATGCTTAAAAAGATGTTTGTTTTTAATTTTAATTTTTTCTTTGACAAATTGTCATTGAATGCGGAGATCTAACCCGAAGGTCGTGGGTTCAATTCCCACCCTGGTCAGAGTTTTTCTCTGTCCTTGTATGGGCCCATTTCCATCAGTAGGGCTAACGCTCACATGGTTCATATGGGATATGAATATAGCACTTCACATTACCCTCTATTCAGTTAACTCTGTTTAAAATATAAGTGCTACACGGCCAACGTTTGTATAAACGTAACCTTTCCTTGTACTTGTCATTGAATGTGTTTGGAGGTGTTCTGGCATGTAAACTAAAACCATTTTCGACGTCACTACATGTATCTGAAGCACTACTGGGTTGGCAACTCATCAGATCAAAAGCACTCGCAATGTTTGCGTGCAGGTGCAAACAGCATGCATTTGTGATCTTTTTGCTTGAATATGTTGTCCCCATTTTGTTTTATAAGTACAACATTTAAAGAAGTGGCATCTTACAGTTCTGTACTGGTCCAAAAAATCATAACTGAAAAAAGGTTAAGGACTGGTATTTAGTTCTAAGAAGAAACTGAAAAGTTTGACAATGTGAAGAGTACTAAAGAAACTGCTTAAAACTCAACAGCATTGTCTAAATTTCTCAGTGACTTTATCCAGTCTTTTGTTCCACACTACCAACATGGACAAAGTGAACTCAATAAGATTATTGTGGTTTATTGCTGAGAAAAAAAAAAGGCTGAATTTCCTCTCGCTCCTTTTAGAGCTAACTGATTTCACAAAACCGCCGCAAATAATACCAGGTGGATCCATCTTCTTAAGGACAAAAAACGAAAATGAATGTTATTGTCCATGAGATGCATATTACAATGCTACAATCTACAATATCATAATAATATTATTATTTTCCTAGACACAGGAAACTGCACATATCAGTTTTCATGGGGGCTGTGAAAATTAGTACAAAAAGTCATTCTTATTACACAACCAAGACAGAAAACATGATGAGCTAATCATTTAAACATACTATAAACCACACATAAACCAATGACCCTCAACTGTTTGCCTTAACACATGTTCTTAGATTTGAGTCTAACCATAATTTTGCCTTGGACGTTGGGTTGAACATAGATTTGCAAATAATGGCCAGTCAAGGGGGAAAGCAAAATACCATCTTCCAAGTTTTGACATAGATGTTGACATCAAGTGTATTGCATTATTACAATAATGATAAATCATTATTATTTGGAGATTGTGGAACCTAGACTACATTTAAGTCGCTCGGGTGCCACTTTCAAGCAGTATTTCCCAGTCAATAATCCTAGGATTAACAGGAAGCAGGGCCTGGACATTGCACTTTTATTTAGCAAATTGTTCTTTTCCTCATATATGGATGTTCCATTAATTAACAGGCCAACAGTCTCCCGAACATGGGTGTATCAGTTGATTGCATAGGGTATTTTGGTGGGCAAGTATTTATGATTCTGTAATCAAGCCTCACTATGGCAATAAACAATGTTATTGATCACACTACTGTGCAACTAGAACTTCTTCTGAGTGTAATCTCAGAGGCCAATCTTGCAACCAGTTTACCGTTTCATTGAAGAAATGCCCTGAGACAGGGACAAAGAACTTCAATATTTACTATGTAGTCCTGGCCAGTACTTGTGTTCATTCCAACTTCACAAGTTGACAAGGTGTTTTCTTTTAGACAGCTGCCTTTGTGGTGGCAGTCCGGAGGTTAAGTGGCTATTGCAGAGTGGCAGCACTCTAAATAAACTGCTGCCTTGGTTCAAGGAGAAGGTTGACAACTTTCAAATAATGCTCTTAGAATATGATACGTTTAATTAACGCATTGTAAATATGATTGATTGTAAAGGTGATTTCAGAAAACCCTGCCCAAATTATCTTGTTGATGAAAACTGTAGAGATTGCATTGGCAATACCCTAGAGTGCAAACTTAACCAAACGTTGTGAACACTTCATGTTTCAAAAACAAATATGGAACAGTCACTGTAGCCTCCGTTAGTTTCTGTAGCGCATATTCCCAAACAATTTAACTGGGTTTGGATCTCATGGCCCAAAAATTCCACACATATGTTACACAGATCTGATGTGTCTCCTTAAATTAAATCACCATGATCTCACTTCCAAAATTCACACCGTCAAGAGTTATAAAGTGACACAGGCAGAAGACAAAATCAAACGATCAAAATGCACACTTTGCGTTCATTTGCATGGTTTGTGCTCCCTATCTGGCGCATGCGCAGTCGTTTTTCAGCTCTGTCCGACGCGACGGCAACGAAAACGTCACGAATTTTGCATATTTAATGAGCAAAAACGATAGCTTTGCACGCTCTGCACGTGCATTTTTCATTTTTGTACATTTCTTTCATGTTTTCGGCAAATCTGCGACGTGAAATGACCAATTCTCAAGTTT
>BLFO01000144.1:92138-105593 GCA_014634245.1 Montipora cactus | reverse complement strand
AAAAAAAAAAAAAAAAAAAAAAAAAAAGGCAGCGAATACGGATTCTGTCGTAGCACCATCCTAATTTAGTTACTGGTAAGTTGCGCTAGTTTTTAAAAAGTTAGACAAACCGACATAATGACGAAGCGATTAAAAATTGTGAACTTGCAGTTTTAAATGACGCTTTTGTTACCGTCGCGTCGTAGCTCTTAAACTCAGTATTGCTGGCGTGAGAGGAATAAGCCGCGCGGAGAATGGGGAAGGGCGCCGTGAAAGCGGCCTCTTCCCATTCTCCTCGCGGCTTCGCCGCTCGTTAATTTGCCTCTCGCGCCAACAATACCGCCAGCTCAGGCTACAAATGTCACTGCCTTGTGAGTTGTGAGTTGTGAGGTGCGATCCAAGCGCTTCATAACAATAAGTGATGTCGTATCAACCATTTACGCGCCAGAAACAGCTGCTACCGATGCGTCAAAAAAGAAACTACTCATCACCTCATTTCCTCGGAACGACTGAAACAAAACAATTAACACTGCACATGTGCAGTTAAGTATGCGGACCGACAGAAACCTTTTTGCCGGACCGCATATTTTAAAAAAATCCATAGAAGTTGAAAGCCGACAATCTGTAAAATTCAAAGGCCTGCATTTAACTGAAACGTGTACCACAAGAATAAAAACTCCTACCTGTATAATCTGGACATAATCTCTTATGGATATATCTTCAAATGTTGAAATTTTACGAATCCGTTGAACGTCCTGATTGTTTTTTTGAAGATAGTTCAAATCTGACCGTAGATTTTCCAGCTCTGACGCGCTTCACAGTAGAGCAGGAGATACTCGTGCTCCTCGCTCTGCTCGAATCGAGTACTCCGCTCTGTTTTATATACACCTTTGTGAAGACGAATGCGCGTTCCGGCTAAAACTTGTTTGATTGTTTGCGAATATCATAGAGCGCAATATAGGTCAATCTACGCCCACTGTGGAAAAATTCCGAGATAATTGCGGTATTCACTGTTGGTTGTTGAGGATTGACGTCATACAAATTAGTTTTACTCCGGCGACGTTTGCGAGCTGTGAAGTGATCACTTCCGGCCACTTGGATCAACCACAGATATGTAAACCAACAATACATGTCACCCTCTGAGTTAACCCTATCCCGTGTCTCTTTTTATTTTTCGAAGCTCCTGTGCATGAATACACGGACCGTTCGCACTGGCTCCTTGCGCACTAGGCAAAATTTCTGTGTATTTTTCGAAAAAAATCTGTCATCCGAGTTTTACCACCCACCGGTATTTCATGCAAACTGCACCCAAAGAAGAAGAGGATGGAAAAGCCAGCGTTTGAAATTAAAAAAAATAAGAAATGGCGAGTTTTCAATTGCCAAAATAATCAACATGAAAGATTAAGCAAAAAGTTCTTTCAAATTTGATGTTTTCTGCCTGTCAGTCATAAGTTTGCACTCGGCGGAAGAAGTTGCTCAAAAGTCAAGTTACAAAAATTGGCTATGATATGCGAAAAACATTGATCTATCTTTAGGTATACTTGTTCTCGAAACGTTTATTATATGAAACATCGTAAATGGGAATTTACGTACCCTGTCTCTACATAAGACAGATGATTTACAAATTCACTTCGGTTTGTTTGTGCAGCGTGGCCGTGTCGCGATAGTGGCGGTATTTCTCAGAATATGATTGCAATACAGTCACGAAAACAGTGAAACGCACACGTGCGTTTGTGCGACCCGATAATCACCTGATAACTATACGCTCGCACATAGTACATCGTGAGTAACAATGCAAAAATGTCCTTTGATCAAACTACCAAAAAGGACATCCAAATGGCAAAAATTATGGGCATGAAAAAAAAAAAAAAAAAGATTTTATTCATTCGTTGAAAATCTCAGTATCTGTATAACGCCCCTTGCAGTTACGGACGCAAAATAGTAGGCCAACAACTCCCAACATCGTTGGGTGTTACATGTTACGTCCGTTTGTACACCCTGTTACATGTTGTTGCGTGTTTTGGGAGTTGTTGCACGAAGTTTGAAACTTGTCAAAAGTGTATCCTTCGAGGATCCTTCCTTGTCATCCGCTAAGTTGACTACGGTCGTGCGTCATGAACTTGATCCTTAGTTGGGTTTCAAATGGAGTTATAGGCTCCCCTACCTTGTCATCTTGAAAGAAAATTTCCCGGTAGGCCCACTCCCTAACCACGTAAATCCCCTTTTTGATGGCTGTGTTGCTGTTCAACATTTTTTTTGTGAAAGAAGGGAATATTGAACCGATGTTGTATGGAACTATTAAACAGTTCCAATTTTCAGCATTTTCTTCACTTTAACCATATCAAGGAACCTTTTTAAACGCTCTCGACATTTGGTTCAACACTAAACAGTTTAGTAAAATCTTTACTGAAAAAATACCAGAAAATTTGTAATCTTTATTTAAATTTCACCGGCCAACTAAATGACCAAAAACTAACACTATGTTTAAAAAATCGTTCTTTCTGGGCAAAATATCAAAAAAGGCCCAAGTTAAATACTATCCTACAAATCTACACCTTAATAATGCGTTAAACAAATATACTTGAAATGATCATATTATTTAAGTAGTTTTAGCCGATGGGTAGTGTCTCTGTTAAATTAACCAAATGGAACGGTCCGATATGGACTTAAAAAGGAACGCGGTGTCTAGCACATTCTACTATTGTAACTAAATCGAGGATGAGCCATCCACTGCACGCTATCTAAACACCCCAGAAATGTTTTAATCAATAGGCGTTTTTTTCACATTTCATCGCCACCATGTCGGTGGACGAATACGAAAGATCGTCCACCAGCAATTGTACATGACGTCATTGCTTGTCTTTTGGGACTAGTTGCAAGTCATGTATTCTTATTATTTGAGCATTAATTTTTAAGCGGTTCAAATATCATATTTTCACAGATATTTGCATCTTCTTAGGCACAACCTGAAAATTCTATTTTCAAGAACAATTTATCGTCTTTCACAACTGGAGGACCAAAAAACTCCTCGATTGGAGCAAACTTTTGAAAGCCATACCCGGTGCAGGAAATTGCATTACGAGGCTTTTGGAAGGCTGACAGATGTGGCATCGCTTGTATTACCCGACTGATTTCGTTGCAACCTCCGGGACCACTCTGATCTAGGACGCTAACAGTGATTGTACCAGAAAAGGGCCAATCTAGGACACTGTCGTACTCTCCTTGTATCATATGAATGCAAAGTGCCACGTGGGTGCCTTTTCCACTGCCCACGCCCTTGGGGTAAATTCTTATGGCCATCATCCTTCCTTGCGGATAATTGTACACTGCATCAGTAAAGATTGGTGTTTCGTTTACCATATGTTGAGAAACCTGGGTTATTGTGAAAGTAAAATTGGTGGCATTTGGACATCCCCATTTCAGATAAGCTGTCTGAGGAGTGGACCTAACAAGAAAATTTCCACGATTAGTAAAAAGTCACCAAAAACAATCCTGTTGAGATGCATTTCTCGATGATGCCTTGGGGAGAAGGCGGGGTTTATGCTCCTAATTGATTTAGTTACCCACCCGTTTTAGTGAAAACGTGGATTTGTCTGGGGGTGCCACGTCTCGCGTGCTCACAAACCTGGACCAGTTGTTCAAAAGGGCGGATAACAACTGGTTTCGGGATACCTTATCCACCGGCTGAATAGTGATTTATCCGGCAGTTTGCGCTATCCATCGTTTGATAAACTGGGGACTGGTGTTTGACGTTTTTCCCTTCAGATTGGAGGAGCACAAGTTGGGTTTGGAGAGAGAACGCTCCATCTTCAGCGAAGAAAATTCGATACGATACGATACAATTTACCTTTTACAATTTCCCAACTTGTGGCCCTCTTGCTATACCATAGGGGACAGACCACAATACCGGGAAATCCGTGCATTACTCGTTGCAAATATAGTATGGGTTATTTTTTTTTGCGTCCCGATGGGTTATGAACATTGAAGGGTTGTGAGACTGAGCCTACGGTTTATCGTCCCTATCCGAGAGAACTAGACAGTCTAACCATTTGCAGATGTCATCACAAAGGCTGCACTTTCTCCTCAGTTATTTAAAGTCCCTGGGAGTTGGTCGGCTGGAGTTTTGATCCCTCGACCTTCCGCACAGTAGCCTGATGCCCAAGAGGTCAGCGGTTAAACTCGCTCTTGGAATGGCACATATTCAATCCTAAAGATGCCTCTTTTAAATAGTGAAACGCACTAAAATGAAAACAAAAAGCGGTGCATAGCGTGCAGAACTTATGTTCCCTCCAATTGGGGACGACGTCATCGTTGGATCGACTCCCTAATTAAACTGTCGAATCGGAAAATGTGATCTCCTGCCATTATTCAATAAACAGGGTGAAATGGGCCCTTTGCAGATGGAGATCACATGGTACAAAAACCCGGTGCCACACTCAAGAGGAAATTGCGCACTGGGACATCTAAAACAAAGGGAATTTAAATTAAGTTGCTTTGTGTTAGTTCCCCCATTGCGCAATTTGCTCTCTAGTATGACGATTTTTGTGCCATGTGGTCGCCTGCTGGAAAGGATCCATTGTGTCAATTCTCTTATAGATCATGACCATTGAGAAAGCCTGTACAACTTTTCAAACTTCTACAAAACTAAATATACCACGCAGATTAATATAGAAAGCATGTGATAATAAACAACTATTCTCCGAAATGGAAGTGGCTATAGCGGTGGATATTAACCGAGCCCTGAAGCGGCCACCGACACTGAGGTGAATACTGCGTTGTTTTAGTCAGGAGATCATCAAGGGGAGCCTTTATCTCCCATTCTTGGGCTCGGAGTCAACCCTTTCCCGAGTAGATTTATTTCTATAACGCCTCCCTTGGGAGGTTCGGCACGACTATTGTGGTAAAAGCCAATCAAAACAGAACCTAGCTATCTAAGCGTGAAGGGAAATATGATACTTCTGTCTAGAAAAACCTGTTCCAAAAAGACAAATTTACTCGGGAAAGGGTTTACTCAAGGAATTAGTGGAAATAGAGGCTCCCCTTGATGAACTCCTTTTCTAGTGTATACTAAAACAATGAGATAATATTGCAGAAAAATATGATTTTAACTCATTTATTTCTGCAACGATTACAATATTTTCGGTTGCAAATCCCGCGCGAGTTGCTCGAAGATGAATATCAAAGGATGTTCGAAGTTTGAGTAGCAAATCAGAGCACGCCTTTAACGCTATCCACTGTTTTAGTATACACCAGTTGGTCAGTTGTCACTTGCCTCCTTATTATCGGATTCCACAGACTTATCTCCCCCACGGAGCATGTATGCTCCGTGGCTCTTTCAGTATCCCCAACAGAAGAGACTAAGTTTACTTCCATAACCTGTTGATCATGCAGAGTTGTCTGCCCCCTGAATTTGGAACAAAACAACGGGCAGTTAACATCAGACGACTCAATTTTGCTTTAATCAGTTCGTAATCTGGCATGATTTCGAACGAGGAGTGCTTAAAGCAGATTTCAAATGACTGTCGTAAGTAATTACGCCATCGCAATTTCTGCGCTTAGTGATTGGTGTAAACATCTCGCGCTAGTTTATCAACCAATGAGAAGGAAAACCATGGCGCGACTTGCACGCGCGATTTTTCCCGCGCTTTGAGCAAAGTGTATGGAATTGCTACGAATTTGGATTGGTTCATTTCAATGTTTGCATCTGACGCTGTAATTGGTCAAAGTCTTTACTGTTTTACGACACTCAATTTAAAACCATTGTTGTATTTAGTGATAATTACTCCAATGGAAGGGAAGTTAGTCAAAACCACAAAATCATTGCCTCCAACCGCGAATCAACAATGCGTGGCTTACTTATTTTTAGTGAGGCGTGTAATGTTGGGTAGACAACTCCACACCTTCACCAGCGCATTGTTGAACATACGAACTCTGAAATTGGAAAGCACCCTCCTTATCGCGGCCTTTTCAAAGCCTACGCAAATAAATATAAAAATCTCGTCATAGCCTGCTTGCAAACGCTATATGTTGTTTTTATCGTGAAATATGGATGATTGGACGCCATGCTTCTCTTTCAATGAACTGTTGTTCTATGTAGATTTGATACATTCCTACCCGGGATCTCTTACTACTTGGTGACTTGATCACGAAGTTATTTAAATGTCGAAGCGTCATCAGTTTCTAACGTTTTTACCTTAGGTTTCCTAGTTTGTTATTACTGAAGAAATATTTTACGGCATTGGTTTTCAGTTGCATGTTTTAAAAAGTCGCTCCTTATTCGTAAAATCACAGTGAACAGCATAAGCTTTGAAAGAGATAAATTTATGAATATTTACGATGCGTGGATGTATATGAATTCGGAAGCTCCTGCTAAAGCACAGATTCCGTATTCATAATTAAGATGCAACGCGCCGTAAACTAACAAGTTCTTTAAATGCAGTAGAAATGCGGTTGCCAAAAGACGAATAAAGAACATGTTAAAACAATAGACGAAACGGAAATAAATTGATGAGAGAGTTAATACAAACAAAACCAAAAGACTAAAGAGCTGATACTTATGGTGAAACGTTCATGGCTTTTAAATGGACTAACCATGCGAACAACTGAGCGGTTGCTTAACTTTCGACATAAACAATGCGCGAAACCATGCAAAAACTAACAGAAAATAAGCGTGACACGAACCGGCAAAGACACAAAGGAAACATATTTGCAAATGGAAGCAACAAAGATAGAAGATAGAGGGCTCATTAAGCAGGGAACAGTCAACAAGGCATGTCATGACCGGCGCAATAAACAGATGGATTTATGACAAATTTAATTCCACTTGTTTCATACAGTTCAAGTGCAATATATGAGGATCATTCCGTACCACACTTCACGTGCAAGTCAACCAAAACCTATGTTTAAAGTTAGATCGTTTTGAAGTCGAATTAATCAATTATTTGAAGCTGGTTTCTCATATTAACACTAACAATATCAAACTATCACTTTATTAAAGTCCTAAGCGTATAATTAAATATAATTAAAATTCAATCAAGACCAAATAATTTTTTTGATTTTGGACAAAACGCAAGTGAAATTATTCCCTAATTTTACGAGCATACCATTTCATTACCCATACAAATACCAGTGCAAATTACAAATGAAAAGGCCGTTAACACGACAGGAAAATTTGGTCTGGACTCGTAAAAAAAAGCGGTACGGACCCATAACTTTTGTAAAGACACACTGGAGTTTCTACAGGACCATAGGCACCTATGGTGATTTGTTTGTTTGTTTGTTTTTATTCATTTTTTGTTTTCCTGCTTTCCTTCGCCTCCAGAGAAGCTGAACTCATGATCGGAAATCAACGTGATTAAGTCCTTTTTTGACGCCAAGTTTTCCTTTTCATTTTAATAAAATTCTCGATCCAACTTTACTAGCAACTTTGATTTAAATAACTTTATTTTTCGTAACTACGGTTTTTCAATTTGCACAAATTCACTTTCGGGAAGACCAGTTGCCACTGTGATCCAATAAAAATTGCGCACAAACTTAAGTATTTACTCACCAATACGTGGATCTTGCATTGAGATCACCGCCACTATTTTTCTCTGGCGGATATTTCGTGAGTGTGTAAAGTGCTCATTTGCAGTCGTTTTTGACTGGAAAAATGTTTACTTACGAGTATTGATGCTCTACTGGCCTATCCTGTGTGTTATCTAAGGTCAAGTGTCTTATGTATGTGGATGTGTGTGTTATTGCGTGTTGTGCCAAGTGGTCGCCGTCACAGTCCCCTCCAATATCAGTTAATTTGTGAAATTTCACTGACGACGTGATTGGCCGCTTGTCGCTTTTTCCTCTCCATATTTTCTAGTTGGCTGGTCACACTTGCTTTGATTTGAATTAAGGCATCCTTTTATGGAATGCCGTTTGTATCAAAAATACCTCTTGTTATATGTAAAACTTATTGAAAAAAAAAAAAAAACTTAACTTATACATAAAACTTGCTACCAAATATAAAACGTGTTTGAAAATATAAAACTTATCACGCCATATATCAAACTCGTTTGAAAACATACGCCTATTGGAACCCGGTACCGCGCCAAAGGGCGAGAACGAGGCGATGAACTTGAGTTTACAGGATTAGCAAGATGGCCTCTCATAGAGACCTCGTTGAGAGACTATCAAGTCTTGCTGATGGTCTTAGAGACCAAAACAGAGTGGAAAGGCAAAGAGGTAATCAAAAGGACATAAATGAGTCACCGTCTCGATTATTAGAGCAAAGTCAGGGAATCACCGTCGGCAGCCTTACGCGAAATCGTCATTTCGACAGCTCTGCGTCACTGATGTCCTTACTGCCAGAAACTCGAAACGATTTGCTACAAGAGGAGCAATGAAGCTGGGCCTCCGTGATCATGATCTGATCTCTACTATACGGAAGCAGAAGACCACAAGACCTCAACCTAAGCTTATTGAATGTCGTAGTATGAAGGGCTTCGACAATGATCGTTTCCGAGCTGATCTTGGTAAAATCCCCTGGCATACTGCATATATCTTCGATGACATTGATGATATCTGTCAACAATGTAGCAGCTGTTCATCTATGTAGTGGACCAGCAGATGCCATACAAAAAAAAGTACATCCGGGGAGACCAGCTGCCCTGGATAATCCCTGAGATCTCCTCTGCAGTCCACCACACTTCAAGTTCTTTTCAGACTGCTTCAAACCACCTCTGGGATATTAATTATAAGAGAGATGAAGTTGTCGGGTTTAACTATAGATCGTTTTCACTGTCCCGCAACAAAAAAATTGAATCGAAACCGTTCAATGAAATAAGCCAAAAACTTGGAGCGTTGTAGGAGAAAAATTCATAAATCACCTCACCAATTCTCAGGTCTGTGCACTGCAGCGTTTCTGCGTTATTTGTCAAAGCGTTTCACGCAACTTTATAGAGTACTCAAGTTCATCGCTTCGTTCAAGCCCTTTGGCGCGGTACTGGGTTCCAATAGACGTATTGCTGACAAGTCATATTTTATATATGGCGTAACAAGTTTTATTGCAACAAGTTTTATATATGGCGTGACAAGATTTATTTCCAAACAAGTTTTAGATACGGCTTGACAAGTTTTATATTTGGCGGCAAGTTTCTTGTACAAGTTAAGATGTTTTATTTAAGGTGGCTCAATGCAGTTTCCAGCACTTTCCAAGACGTAGATTTTTGATGGGTCATAATTACTACTCTTTATCAATTGATAATACAATTATGGTATCAAAATACTGCCTAATCACTAGCGAACACGTTGGTGTTATTTTTGTGACACAATAGGTTACCATAGCAATACTATGACCTGCTAAAAACACCCTTAATTTCAGCTTTAAGCGCTTATATTTCAAAAACGGCACGGTGAAATTTTTTCTTATCACAGAATTTTGATTAGCAGGATAAGACGTAACTTTTGGCAAAGTTTAAAAAAATTCTGTACATGGGGTTCAGAGCCGTCTTAAGTTTTCGAAAATTTTAGGTGGCTTTGAACCCCGTGTACACAATTCGCAATTTACTCCACTCCGTCATGTTTTCTTGTGGAAAACCTATACTTTTTTCCCTTTCATTTCCGTCTGAGTGATTAGTGATAATGGGGCGACCCACGGTTTTGTCTCATCACACTTGACTGGCTTAGAAAGCAAGCTTACGATCGACCATGAGTGTAAAGTGCCATTCCCTAAATAACCTACATGTTTGCAAAAAACTTTGCCGTCGGTTTTCCTAGGACTCTAAGGGTGCGTTCTTTTGCGGTGACGATTCCGGAATAGGAATAGACAGAATAGACGGTATTCGTGTTCTTTTGGGACCTATTCCGTTTTCGGAATGAACGGAAGAACATCCCGTTCATTCTGCTATCCCCTACAGCCCATACGGGCTCATGCAATTTTGTCATTTAGTCTGAAATACTTACTCGAGATTATTTATGCCAAATAGCACTCGAAATGAAGGAGACGAATGGCCTGCTGTCCTCTCGCTCTGCTCTCGTTGCGCTGTGATGTTCTTACTTCTGCTTTCCTCCGTCTCCAGGGAAGCTGAACTAAATAATCTTTTTTGACGCCAAGTTTTCCCTTTCATTTCAACAAAATTCTCGATCCGATTTTACTAGCAGTTCTGATTAACTAACTTTAATATTCGTCACTATAAAATTTCAATTTGCACAAATTCACTTTCGGGAAGACCAGTTGCCACTGTGATCCGACAAAAATTACTCACCAATACGAGGAACTTGCACTGAAATCACGGCCACTATTTTTCTCTGGCGGATAATTTCGTGAGTATGTGCTTGTTCATTCACCGTGCGTCGTTCCTGACTGGAGCAATGTTTAGTTGCGAGGTTTGATGCTCTACTGCCCTAGATCCTGTGTTTTGTGTATATGCGTGTGTGTGCTACTGCGTACCCTGCGTAGCAAGCGTTCCTGTTTGACAGAAGAGCTTTGAAACGATTTTCTGCAAACTAGCAGCGCGAAAGTTGGGGCAAGAGACTGAGGGAACGCTTGCAAGAAAACCCCCTATTTTTAAAAAACGCCCACCTTTTTATGGTTGACTTGACACACGCTGATTGACGTCTTATTAACAAATTAGCCAATAACAGATAACCATGTTAACACAAGTTGGCTTCCGACAAAACAAACCGAGGCACCGAGGAAACACCGAGCGATCAACGCAGGATTTGCCAGTGTGATTTTAAAGTTAAATTTGTAACGGCATCTTCTAAGCCGAGTACGACTGGTTATGTTTCTTCCGAGAATTTGCTTAAACCATCGAAAAGAAACTTACGCGAAAATTCTAGCTGATATTTGCATAGCGGTTGGAATAGAGGTTATCGAAAACAACAGCCAATTTTCAGAACTTGTCAGCAATCCGTGCGCTCGTAAACTATACGAAATTTGGAAACATAACTCGTACAGAGTTCGATGGGTAGTAAGTAAGGCCGTTAAATGCAAATCTCCAGCAAAGCTGACCATGAAACCATTCAAGAGGTTTAAGTTTAAAACTAACGACGATTTCAGTGCGACTTGCTGGCTATTTTGTTGGTGCAGAGTGGTTGACGAAATGGATCGTACGAAATCTCCTGGAAATTACAGGCAAACATCCTCGCTAGTTTGATAATCCACAGTACGTTTTTGGTAAAATCGTTACGAAATCGTAGATGAAATAGCAAGTAAAAAGTGCTTTAAAAAATCGAATGACTTTACAAAGGAGCCGCTTTCTTCTCACAATAATTAAGAGAAGATTTAACAGGCTGCGTGGTTGTCTTCATCTTGTCTCAATCCATGGCATAGGACTCAAGCTTACATCAGGCAAGGTAAGCAGAGAATTCGACGAATTTCCTTGATCCTGAAACATATGGATTCTGATAGTTCGCAGACATTTTATTAAATTAAATTCATCCTGCGTAAATAAAGTATCCTTTGCAAGCGAACGAAAAGCTCACTTCAGTTCAGTCCAAACTTTTCGTCGATGATAAGCGCTGCCAATGTTTTGTTATCGAATCTTTTGCTTTTAATGAATTACGGAAACGCCATAGAGGCTTCAGCTGACACGTAAATAATATTGAGTTTCCCTTGATGGATATTGTCCAAGCAGTCCAGATTTTCATTTAAATCACAGGCTGTCATTTGCATAGAATTTACCTTAACCACTTACTTGATCGCGTTTTATGCTTTGAAATGGAGGAGTCACGATGATACTCGAGAAGCCGGTTCTTCGTTTTAAGTTCGCACTCCGCACATCATGACAAACATCTGAAAAATTAAGCTTTTTCCGAATCCTGTTGGCAAAACGGCCATTACATCTATACAGTTAAAGAGATGGCGCATTGACAGTTGTTTTTTTCCTTTTCAATGTAAAACCCGAGACCCGATTCGCTCAGCTTCGACACACGATTCAAAACCTTCTACATCTTCGTCTTTGTCACGCTAGAACTTAGGAGAAATATTTTGCTCCAGGATTTGTCACCTGTCAATCATTGTGACTGTGCCGCACCAATCAGAAGCCCCCGTTCGTGGGCGAACGGGATTTTCAAAAATAGGGGGTCTACTTGCAAGCGTTCCCTCAGTCTCTAGCCCCAACCTCCGCGCGGCCAGTTTGCGGAAAATCGTTTCGAAGCTCTTTTTGTCGAAAAGGAACGCTTCCTGCGCAGGCTAGCTACTGCGTAATATAACTGCCGTCACATGCTTCCCTCTCCAAAATCAGTTAAGCGGGGAAATCATTTGATTGGAGGAGGCCGTGTTCAGCCACTTGTCGCCTTTTCCGGTTGGCTAATGCAGCACTTCCTTTGATTTGAATTAAGGCATCCTTTCATCACGTGTTTCTTGTAATTCTTGTGTTTCCACTTGGCGGAATACTTTGAAAGTTCTTTATAAGCAAAGTATTCATGCTAATCATTCATACGATTACTGCAATTTACCACATCGTTTGTCGCTCCATTTAATGTGAACAAAGATTGTTTACCTATTAGGACTAGCCTGAAGGCTATATTAACACCGTTTAGCCAAATAATCCGGATGGAGTGATCGTTGTATAAAGGTAAGCTATTTTCCGAATTTATTGACCAACCAGATGAGATTACCACTCGATCTTGTTAGAAAGGGGCTGGAAACGGAACCCGAAACTCTCTCGTTCCGTACCAAAATAGAATCATTAGTTGGATGCAACTAAAGCAATTAATTACTCGTTACTTCGGACTTTCGAAAAATCGAAATGTCGAGAGGATTCTAAAAAACCGGCAGAATTCAACGTCATTAGTGGCATTCAGAACCGAGAAAAATATTTTAAGGAATGAGTGCGAAAACTTTCTTCATCGTAATCTTTAATGTCATAAATAGTTATTAACAACAGCAGGAATGTATTTTTCGAATACTTTACGTTAGTTTTACTCATCTTATGTGTGTACAAAGCGATATTTAATAACGAATGTGAATCCCCCGATTCGATAGCCCACACAATGACACAGACATAACGACGAAAATGTCGGTTTCGATGAAACTAGCTAACGGGACATCCAAATCGCAAATATCTTTGACATTAAAAAAAAATTGAATACATTCAGTAGTTTAAGATCTCACTACCGGCTGCACTCGTGGAATACATACTCAACATGTTTGCTCAAAGACTAAACCATTTTATCAGGCTGCGACACTCACTAATACGAAGGTCTTGTACTAGCAGGGCTACTATTTTCCTCTGACGGATACTATTTCGTCGACAATGTGTGCTTGCTGATTCACACCCCTCTTGACTGCAAAAAGTGTTTAGTTGCGAGGCGGTGGTATTTTGGCGAAGACGATTATGCCTGCTTTGTTGCATCCATTCTCCCTTGTGTCCCCGTTGAACGTTGATCGGCTGTCAGACCTCACGAGATAATTAGCTTGACACATTGTCACAGTGAAAAGCGGATAAAAATTTGATGTCCAATTTATCGTCTTAAAGTGACTTCCTGCGTGGGTAG
>BLFO01000144.1:79638-84638 GCA_014634245.1 Montipora cactus | reverse complement strand
CTCGCGGACGCTTCGAATTAATCTCTCCCAGACTCCATTCATCTAGCTAGCGGCTATAGGTTAGAATTTCCATTGAGAAATTGGGCAGAGGGAGCAGTTAACCTCGTACTATAACAGCTTTTTGTTCAGATCATCCTGGCTTCATTTGCAAACTGACTCACGAAATTTCTCTGTCAGCTCCGGTGAAATTAGTTCCATTGTCCCTCCATATCTCTTTAGGGCACCCATGGTTGGAAATGGATCTGCAGAGGGCTTGATTTAACGCATCCATTCGAAGAGAAGTCACATCTTGTATATGAACTGTGCGGCTTCAAAGGCATGTGAGGAGGCAACTACAGACATTATTTGAGCTTCTCCCACGCTTCACGTAAAACGGACCGAAAAAATAGACTCCTGTGTAGGTAAATGGTGGTTCATATGCGGTAAGGCGTTCCATGGAAGGTCTGCAATTATCTGCTTCATGTCGGGAGCTGCACGTTGTTCTAATTAGTTTCAAGTTTGAGTAGGATGAAACTTTGCACTGTTGGGTGTTGTCATGGGAAAATTTTAATTGGCACAATCAATTATGGTTTTGTATTGAGCCGCTTTTCGAGAGAATTTTTTGTCTGCGATACTGTGACAAAGTGTGATACCTGTGGAGATATTAAACGGTGATTTCTCCAAACTCAGGAAGTGGAAGGAAAATAACCATGTCCGGTATTTTCATTATCAAATCCGGTACTTTGAAAAGCTAGCGCTATCGAAAACCCGGCTGCGCACACAACCTGATGCTGCGTAATTATATAATTAAACCCGTTTACGTCTAATTCTCTATGAGGGTCACGCCTTGTTATAAACAATACAGTATTGTAGCAAAAAGAGGCGGTGTAAGTTGTAGAGAGGTACAAAAAGAATTACGTATTCTCCTTGTCACGCTATTTGGTCGCATAGGACGACTTGTTGACCTTTCCCGTCTATTAATCTCGATTAACTTTCACTTTTTCTCTCTTTTCAAAAGGAATGGACCACTCTCACAGAAATCTACTGGATATTGCAAATAGTGTATTTAATTATTGTTTATTCGATCCGATCTAAAAGGAAAATTGCACAAGTTCAATCGTTTAAAAACCGATAAAACTGTTTCTGAAACTGACCCTAACCCTAACCTAAGTTAACAACAATGAAATTCGCACAAATCAAGACTACTTACTTCTGTCACGATATCCAGTACATAACAAACGGGTTAGCAGTAGCGTAATAAAACTGGTCAGAAAGATGTCCATATCAACATACCGAGGTCAACACTGTAAAAGGGGGAAACCACAAAAAAAAATAATAATTAAAATTACAAAACTAATTGTCACCTATCACAGAAGATCAATAGTGTTGCTTAGATCAAAGTTCTCAATCATTCTAAATTAATGAATATGCAAAAACGTTCATTTTGAAATCAAAGCAATTAGTATTTGTTTACTCAACAGTATTATCTTCATTGAGGAAAGAAAAAAAATCATCACAAAATTGTCACCATATGATTAGCAAACAAGTTTTGCAACTTAAAAGGGCTCAAGAAAGAAAGAAAAAAAGAGAAAAGAAATAACGTTCTAGAAGAAATTAAACGAAAAGCTTGCTGGGGGCGTGGAAATATTAATGATTTCAAAAGGTTAAGTTAAAAACACTGAACAAATAAAGTTACTAACACTGAATTAATTTTGATATTAACAAGCCCGTAATTATATAACCACGGCTGCGCGGCACTATCACTAAAAATATAGACTTTGCCACATGAGCACCCCACGTAGATTCACTCCATAGTTAGATCTACCGAATGCAAATGTATCAGTGACGGAGGCAGGCGATGGCGATGCAAAAAAAAGAAGAAAACTGTATAAATATGTGGAGTTGGTTTCTTTGATGAAAACACTTAAACAAAGGCACAGTGCATTTCAATGACCCAAGAGGCTTAGTAAAATAATTACACGTGATCACAAAACTCGAATATTTATTTCCATGAGTTCCTTATTGGAACTATCTTATCCCTGGTGTTTCCAATAAAATTATAAAAATCATCGACTGTCTTGCTCAGCGGAAGCACAACAGTTGTACAGAGTCAGTTCATTAGTACCTCAATCACTGCCTTGACACCTAAGCTTGAGTCGGTGGAAATAGGCTTAATCTGCTAACTCAATGTTGTACCCAATTGAAATCCCCCGAAGATTCATGATTCCCAAGTTTTGAAAACAAATATTCACGATTCTTACATGTTTTGTAACTATGGTTCATGATTGAGGATTACACTTCCACCCCCAACCAAGTGACCAACATCTTAACTCCCACGAAGATCATGGCTTAGTCATCTTATGTCGTACCAAAGACGCTCAGCTCCGCCGACGAGGTCCGCGTGGGAGGAAAGTTTATACCGTCCTGAATGTGAAAGTGTTACTTAACTGTTATTTGCCAACGACGACAAAGCGAAAGAAAAGTGTTGACAGAGAAGAACTAAATCATTATACAAAGTAAACCCCCGCACTACATCCAATCCAAGCTAAGTAAAGGATGTATTAAAGCCATAAAGACAAGTGGAAACATCAAATGCATATGTGTACGTTATATGGATTTATCCAGATAACGTACACAAAAGCACCCAGAAACTTTAAAAATTTTAATGCAGCGAATTCTTAAGGCGGATATTGAAAAGATTCCTTTTCATATCTTGGATATTTTCCATCACAAAGACGATGCGCTCAGGGGATGGGAACAAAAGATATATACAAAAGAAGGTTTTAAGGCACTAGAAGCTCTGCATTGTAGAGCTAAGAGAATTATCTTTGAGCTACCTTGGGAGATGTCCAATGCAGATGTTATGAAAAAGTCTAATTGATCTTCTTTAGCCTTTATGTATAAAATTAGCTTAGCTGGTCTTCTGCATATGTATAAAATCCACAGTAACCTGACTCCAGACGCTATGTCATCAGCTGTTATTAAGAATTCTTAAGGCGGATATTGAAAAGATTCCTTTTCATATCTTGGATATTTTCCATCACAAAGACGATGCGCTCTGGGGATGGGAACAATTGTTTAAAGATATATGCAAAAGAAGATTTTAAGGCATTAGAACCACTGCATTGTAGAGCTAAGAGAATTATCTTTGAGCTACGTTGGGAGATGTCTAATGCAGATGTTATGAAAAAGGCTAATTGATCTTCTTTAGCCTTTATGTATAAAGTTAGCTTAGCTAAGCTTATGTATAAAATCCACAGTAACCTGACTGCAGACGCTATGTCAGCTATTATTAAGAACAATGATAACATTAAGCGATTACCAACTTAGGAAAAAACTGAAAATTGATGTCCCTCGTTTTAACACCAACTGTATGAAGAATTCTGTAGCTCGAAGAGGAGCAATAGTCTGAAACACGTTGGTCCCTCAACTTAATGACGATATAGACAATGTTAAGAAATACGCGATCATGGCAAGACGGTCAAAGGTAGCCCGCGAACGCAGACGTATTTCCGGCGCTGAGAGAAAAGACGGCCGGAAATACGTCTGCGTTCGTAGGCTATCAAATGCTCTGCTACACCTAGATTTCGACTGCATCTCCCGTCAACTGATTAAACAGAAGGGAGGAAGATTTTAAGTATAATTAGTGTCAATAATTAGCCGATACAAGAGTACCACTTCTACTTTAGAATTTTAAGCTTTTATCGTTTTAGGCTTGTAAGATATTTTGCTTGTATTTTAGACTGTAAGTATCTATGTGATTTAAGCTGGTGTATATCCTATTTATTTATTTTGTAATTGATTAAGTTATTTTACTTAATAATATATTTAGACTCGTGACTTCACAAGCGAAGTGTCGCTATCGTGTACAAATAACGATTATGGATTGATTGATAAATCTAGAAGCCATGATTTCCCCATGCAAACTCTTCTTCGACAAATTCAGCGAATAGCCGTGAGCCTTGCTTTTGGTCACTTTCTGGGGCCGCGAACTCCATTCGGTGACCCTTCCAAAAGTCTGAGTTTCTCTCGTATTATTACTAATTCATCCGTGTTCTGTTGGAAATACCTGAATCTCACTATTCTGTTCGCTGATAGAACACATCGACAACCGCGCCCCATGAAAAAATGATGATGTCGACTTTTTTGAACAATGGAGCACGCGCTCACTATTGATATCGTAACAAAGCAATTACGCGTTAAAAGGGCAAATCAAGTACAAACCAGCCAAATTGAATAAGATCGATTGTCATTTTTTTTCGGTATTTCCCGTTGTAAGCCTTTCCCTTTATTTATTCAATTTGTCAGTAGAGCATATGTTTTCATTGAGCATAAAATACACTCCTGCAATTTTTTAACACGTTTCGTGAAAAGCCCTTAAATTTAATGTTTTATCCGTGGGTAGTCGTAGTCGTGGGTAGTCATGTAAGTTAAATTTCTATAAGATTTTCACTTGTCACGTCACTGAGCAGTGACAAATACATAAACAACAATAGAAAATTCGAAAGTAAAAACTGAAAAACAATCGACTCAACACAAATTAATATCTGCTTCGATCTGCTGGTCTCTTCTTTAACGAAACTTGCTCATATATGAAGATGCAAAGTGCTTTTGTCTTCTTCTAATATCTTGCCTTTCGCTATCTTCACTGAGATCAATGAGGTAGCGGAAACAGATTCCACAAGGAAGTGATTTAGTGCTGTAATTTTTGTTACCAAGTGTAAGTCGCCCAAGTGACAGGTAAAGGCGGATATGTACAAATCCTTAGCTGCGCTGTTGTTAGGCTCGATGTGAGAATATGCTTCATACAGTGTCTTCGTCTAAAATAATTCCGTTGCTGCGCACACTTCAAAATATTCAAAAGGCTGTTGCTGTGTAACAAACCCGATGACGGCTAATTCTCTGTTCGCGTCACGCTTTGTTATAAATAATGCAGTATTGTAGTGAAAAAGTTCGTGTAAGTTGTAGAGAAGTACAAAAAGAACTATGTATCTTCCTTTTCCAGCGATTTGGTCGCATAT
>BLFO01000144.1:56105-67932 GCA_014634245.1 Montipora cactus | reverse complement strand
TAAAAATTACCCTTTTCTAAAAAAGAAGTATCACTTTAACTCTACTTAACGAAGAGTACTTTCATCCCTTAGCTGACTACAGTTAAGCTAGCAAAGATATGCGGATTATTATAAAGCCTTTAGACTTGAATATTTAAGCCCGTTTTTCATCAGAAAATATATAAGCATAAGTAGGAGCAGGTCTGGAGCTCATGACGAGGAGCACACTTGTACAGCTTCCAGACATGGCCTATGTCACGGCGTTTACACGGAACAAGCTAATTTTAGAATGCTCTTTAATTACAATGTCAATTTCCGTCAAAAGTTGTGTCACTTTCAGTCCGCATGAATGCCTATTCCGTGTCCTGGGGAGTCTCAACTGGGTGGAAAATTGATCTTAAAACAGCACGGTCTATGCAAATGTCGTGACTCGTGATACAAGTTAGAAATTTAGGGGCGGACTATTTAGGGGCGGTGCCTCCTCGCATGGGACGTTAGCCCCGTTGCACCTACCCCTTTTGGGTTTTGCTTCTTTTCTTTTCTTTATTTACTTTCTTTATTATTATTATTATTATTATTATTATTATTATTATTATTATTATTATTATTATTATTATTATTACTATTATTATTATTATTATTAATATTATTATTATTATTATTATTATTATTATCTTCTTTTTTTCTCTTGTGTTGCCGGAAATACGCTCGGAGAGTTTCGGGGCTTTCGCACGTAGTAACATAATTAATAGACGGAAATGGTTATGGAACCCGAAAACTTTCCTTGTTGTAGATTTTTGTTCTCTTTTTTGGCCTTGACCGTGCACAAAACACAATAGTTGTTTTCTCCGTACTGAGGAACTAACCAATAGGAAAGTGTTGATTATGTAATTCATGCATAGTGTATGAGCGCAAAACAAAAGATTTTGCACGGTCGTGGACTTTCCAACCAAAATCTTGGCATCTTTGTTTGCTCCTTTGATGTTTGCCGAGCTTCCAAACCAGTCCCCTCTATTAACTATGGTAGTAACGACTATTTAGTCAGCAAATGGTTTTTTGCGCTTGCGTGTACATGTATATATGGTTTCTCACGTTTATGCCCTTGTGAAATTCAGGCTTTAGGCGGTAACTCGACGATGCCCTGTTTCTTGCAAAGGAGCTCTCTGATTTTATTCCGAGTATCATCAAATATCATCTTCCGTATAAACCTTCTGAGTCAACCTTTTCCCGTATCTTTCTTTTTCAGAAGCACCTCGCATAAAGAAGTACCTCACTGGACGTCGCATATTAATTAATATTATGACAGCCTGGTGGGATATTTTTTTGATAGCGGGACTAGTTAACACGCGCGATGAAGGATTCGAGTAATGGGCTCCTGGCGTGAGAAAAACCGATGGTTGCTCCGCTCAGTTTTGGCTGCGAGTCAACATGATCGGGATGTGAAGAAGCCACAGTTTTACAGTTTCAGTTTTCTACTTGCAGCTTCGCCGCCGCTCGAGAAAATTGTGTTTTTCACCTTTCATTTCCAGGATCAAAAAGTCTATTCTCCTAACTAGTACCATTGCTTTTTCGTTTGGGTAGTCATGAGAATTTTGTATTCTATCACACCTCTTAAGCTGATAATATTCTTCATTCTCAATACCCATCTAACTGACATTTCATTCAAATAGTGAGGAAGATTTACAGAGCGATCACTTCTGGGAGTCGAAGGGTCAAGAAACGACGACGGCTACGGCAGCAAAAAATGCCCCTATATTAAATTACAACGTTACTCAATTGGCGATGGAGCTCACATTGAATTTTAAAGCCAGACGTGTGCATGCGCTTTTTTTTCATTTGCTGAATGGATTGATGAAAGGGTTTCAACATTTTCAGGAACGCTTCCAACCATATCAAACAACCTATTCAAACGCCTTCGACATTTGCTTAAAACAATCATGGATGCTGATCGCATGTCAAACAAATGTTGAACCTCTTAAACCAGTCAGGACGCAGCTCTTTACAACCTCTAATTTCATTGGATCCCTTTGTTTTTATGCTCAGGGTGCATTGTTTCTTTTGTATCGTTCTTTGTCTTCATTGTTTTCTGAACCAATCCCGAGAGTCGTTCCGAGAGCTGCGTGGCGGCCCTCTGGAAAACACGCGCGTGAGAGTTTTTGTCACCTCGCGCAAAAGGGTCCTTTAAACAGATGAACTCCGCACAGTAAATCACTTCATTGTTTTAAGAAAGTTGGCGGTCGACTTAATTGCAAAAAAAATAAAATACATCATTGCAAAAGGCACACAAATTATCTCAAAAGACGCCAAAAGGACCATTATTATAAAAGTTAAAATATATGCTAAAAAACACTAGAAAAGTTGTAATCTTATCGAAACTTCATAAACTAGATGACCAAACATCTTAAACTATGTATAAAATATAATTATTTCTAAGGCAATATCGAAAAAGACCCAATTTAACACTATCTAACAAATGTACGCCTTAATGATGCGTTAATCAAGTACTTTCTGCTATGTGTCGTGTCTGTCTTAAGGACGGTGCCTGCTAAGAAACACGAGGAACAGCCGAGTGTTTTTAGACCCTAACCCAGAGGACAATAACATTGCTGAACACCATTTACAGAGGGACCAAAGAATCGACTAGGATTCAGGCTGAATGCGCTACGTAAAGCATTAATTACTACCAATGAACCATGCTGGGAAAGCTCTGTTTTTAACTTAGAGCAGACACCACTAAAATAGCACCAATCACTAGCTGGTTACAGTCTGTACGGCCAATGACATCAGGGCTTAACCGACAGAAGACCAATAACATTACGACTTCGTTGACCACTTACATCAACGACCACAATATCTATATCATCTACTGCTATTACACTGAAAACGACGTTCGCCCAGGTTGTCAAAACACCAGTCAATGTCACCTAAGACAGTCGTCCTCAGAATTACACTCACTCGCTCAAATAATGGAAATAACCAGTAGTAATCTCGGATTGTTGACGTGACACTCGCCTTGGAAGCAAAGGAGAAAGGTAGCGAAAGAAGCAATATTATAGGACCGAGGTTTGAGGATAGGAGCATGTACTTATTTCTTGAGATAGTTTAAATAAGCGCCGAATACTATGAATCACGTGATGGGATTGAAATACTTTGCCCTAGGCTAGATTCTGAATCACAATTAAGTGCGGAAATAAAAAGCATCGAGTAACGTTGTCACAGAAGCGACTTCAGAATACTCCATCAATATTGTCTTCTTAAAGCGCCATCGTTTGAAGAACGAGGCATATCTATTCCTATGAAAAGTAGTGGCCGGGTATTCTGGAGTATTGCCGACGTGGAGCGTCACAAAATCTATCAAAATCTGAGTTCTTTTGGAATTGTGTGAAGGATTATAATTACTGAGAAATTTCCCTTGCCAAAAATCAGTGTGCTAACTCTACACAAACAATTTGCGCATATGACGTATCAATGCACTATGACGTCATTCAAGATGGCACTGAAAAAGGAGACGAACGAAAAATGAAAACTTCCTGAAGCCTCCCTATGCACAGGATACCCAAATTAGAAATTTCTTTCTCCTAATGTCGAACGCAATTATTAATTAATTAATATAATGAATTATTGCTATTATTATTATTGTTGTTGTTTTGTTGTTGTTATTATTGACATGTGCCTCTTGCCTCTTAAGTTGTTAATTCCATCAGTTTATCTCCTAGGTACTGCAGCAATTCTCTGTAGGCTTTTTCGTGTTACCCATAGAAGAGACTAAATTGGCTTCGCCTGGCTGGAAATAAGGGAGTAGAATTGGCGCCTGTGCTCCTGCATATCCGTCACCTTGTTCTTGCACAGGCGAGCATGTCACAGGTGAGCTGTCTCCACTAGCGTGACAGGCGCTTTCTGCTCTGTGGATGTTTGATCCACCAATCGCCTCACTGGGTTGATTTAATTGGCTCGACATTATACTCTGCACAGCACTTCCCACGAAAGCGTTCCTCAGTCCATTGGCTTGGTTGGCACCTACACCCATAAGTTGGCTCTGTTCGGTCGCCTGCGAAGCGCCACCATCACCAGAGTATACAGAGTCTTCGGCAGCGTTTGCCTCAGTGTGACTCAAACTGCTGGTCTGATTAGCAGCTGTCTCGGAAAGGCGGATCAGCACGGTAGAGTATCGTCCTTCCCCACTCTCGGTCATTGTGAAACCATTCGCAAGATCAGAGCGACTGGGAAATGAAAAAAGAACCTTTTAGACTGAAATAAGACTCGCTGTGGTAGGAAAAGTTATAATTACATAAAAGAAAAAACAGCAACCTCGCAGCTCGTAGTAGGATCAAATTTATTTATTTTAAGTTCATATTTTGTTTTATTTTGCCTCGTCAAATACAAAGAGAATAATTAATACACCAAAAGAAAGATACAGACTGAGAGGCCACAATAGCAAAATCATGAGGTCCCATGTGGTCTTAAGAAATGGACACTACTTAGATCTGAGTATCTCAATTTCGGCCAAATTAGATAACAAATTAATTATAAGAAGTAACGTTTACGGCTTCAAATTAAATTAAACGTACGCTTATATAATAAGATATAAATAGCATTTGATCTCCCTACCTATTTCTATTTAAGTTTCAATGATACGTTTCAAATCTGTTCACTAAATTTTACTGTATTTTTTCATGACGTGAACGCGCGCAAATTAGCCTACCAAGCCTCGATACCATACAGTGAATTGAAAAGAATTATTCCTCTAAAATGAGGCTTGGTAGGCTAATTTGCACGTGGACAAAAGAATTATAAATGTGACCGCCATTTATCAATAAGGTCTATAAGCTGTCATTCTAAGGTTAATATTTATTTATTTTGTCCCGATTAAAGACAATTAACACTAATTCATCTGCAGATTAAGCTCATAGGACGCAGACAGTTTCATTGGTAACCCAAATATCGATTGTCACGCAAATGCCTGATTAGCGGAATGAAAAAATTGAGGGTCATAATACAGGCCTAGCGAAGCACTTTCTAAATTTAGTCCATATTATGATGCGTGCCACTATAAACAAACCACAATTTGTGGTACCATAAAGGATATTGGCTACAGCGTACACACTGGCCACAAAAATTCGAAACCGCAACCGGAAAGAAAACTCTTAGTCAATCGTGTAGGGTCAGTGAGAACTGCAGTTAACCGGAAGGCAGAAAGTGCCTGTTTTGATCAACTTTCAATTGAATGGCGAGCTTGTGCAAGTTGAAAACTTCGCATTAAAACCAGTTGAAAATAACTGGTTGATCTTGTGGACATTACATTTTCTTGATGCATCCCCAAACTGAGGAACAGGTGGAACCCAGAGAACCGTACAAGTCGTACTTTAACTAATGCGTATTCCGTTAAAAAAAATGTCAATTTTCGCGACAAATGATTCACAATTTCGTCGAAATCTACAGCCGAGAAAAGTCAGTGAATGGCGATATTTCGCGTGACCCGTCACCTGTTTTTATTACTATGTCAACCTTAACCAGAGCATTCGTAGTTTTTCACGTCCAATAATGAGTAGCTTTCATGACATGGTGTACTCAAACAATCCGTAATTTCAAATATAGCGTAATTATACCTAAGTTTCATATACTCATTTCGACTCACTGCCTTTATCATCTGGAAGGTAAAGGTAAAGTCTGCTACGAGCGTAGAAGGCCCATCAGACCGGCGCTTATCTCCAGTTTCTGTAGCATGAAGCGACTAGGGGTATTAATACTCCTCTCTGGATGGGATGCCAGTCATTTGCGGGGTTACCCCCAGCATTAAATTTGCCGGTACCCATTTATAAACCTGGGTAGCTTCGATCAAGCAGCCAAATAAATAAAACATTTTTTTCTAAAATTGTAGATGTTTCGCTGAAATCAGGCCTTTTACATGCTATCATTCATGTTTTTGGTTTATTAGAGATATTGCTTGAAACAACCGAATTAAAAAATTGATTGTAAATACGTTTGAGGGCACTGATTCTTGACTAAAATGTGTTCTTATCCGGTATACTGAGGAAATTATTTGTACCTGTTCTCAAAAGCACCCAAATAAATCTAGAAGACATGATTTCTCCATACAAAGTCTTCTTCGACAAATTCCGCGAGTCACCGTGAGCCAGTAGCCACTCATCCGTGTGCTATTAAAAATCCCTGAATCTCACTGCTCTTCTATTCGCTGATAGAATACAACGTGCGCTCAATAACATACACAATCACCCGGACATAATGATTTTTGAAATCTTCAATTTTTTTACTTCAGAGAAACTTTATTATGAAACCCCTCCATGACGGGCGATAACACTCAACTCGATAGGACATACACACTGACCCGGACATATAAGGACAAAAATGCGTTTGGATAAAACTGCCAAAAAGAACTTATAAATCTCAAAAATCATTGACATGAAAAAAAATTGAATCTATTCAGTCGTTTAAAATCTCAGTACCGGTATGAGCTGCACACGTGGAATATATACGCAAGAGCTTAACGGAAAGGCTAAACCGCCCTTAATTATCAGCGACACTCACCAATATTAAAGAAGATCTTGCACGAGCAGGGCAACTATTTTTCTCTTACGGATATTTCGCCAGTGTGTGCTTGCTGATTCACAGCCTTCTTGACCAGAAAAAAAATGCTTACTTGTGTGGTCTGATGATTGTCGCACGTTTTACTCGACTAAGTGGAATCCCCTGTAGAAATGGGCTATTTTGGCAAAGACCCTTTTACTTGCTTCGCCGTCTGGAAAGTACGTGGTAATTACGATTTTATCCTGACTAATATTGACTTCCTTTGTATTACACAAAACGTTGATTGGGCTTTAAAATCTTGTGGTTGACTGAACCCATGCATCTCACAGTTTCCGCCTCTTGAGCTAAATTTAAATGGCTGGAAACACTGACTAATCAACTGTTTAATCGCCTTAGTGTCAGCATAGTTTTCATACCACAACGTCCGTTGTTCTCTCCCACACTGTCTAACCTTTGGATATTAGTAGTAAATAAATCATCTTATGATTAACACAAGGGATGTATTTCTCGAAAACCGTACGTTAGCTTTCCTCACAAAGCCACATTTAATAACGATTGTGAATCGAATGACATAGTTTTTCTCCATGTTAGGGTGCTTTCGATTTCATGATTTTTCAAATCTTCATTCCTTTCACTTTAAACTGTATTCTGAAAGTCCTGTTTTTCATTCTCAGCAAAAACATGATCTACTGACAAACAATCAACCAACCAATCTGATTGATTGGTTAGTATTTGCTTTCCTCTTTTAACGCGTAATTGCTTTGCTATCGGGGGTGTAAGCTGAATAATAAATAATGAATAACGAGTATAAATAAAAAATGAATAACTGGGTTTGAAAACGCTGGAATAATGAATAACGCAGTTATGCCAGAATAATGAATAACAACAATGAATAATGAATAACCTACAAAAATTTAAAAAGAATAATGAATAATTCGAGCAAAACACACAAAGAATAATGAATAATCGAGGTTCAATTATTCAGCTTCCACCCCCGACTTTGCTACGATTTAATTTAAGGTAAGGTAATGAATTTATATAGCGCATTTTCTATTGACATATTCAAATGCGCTTTAGAAGCAATGGATCTATGGGTGAGATCGGACATCAGCAAATATAGGTGCCGCTGGCAGCCGCTATCAGTCCATTAGCGATCTCACCCAGCACATGAATGAATGAAATGAGACCTGACCACAACATGCAAATAGCGTGCAAAAAGCCGTCTGTGACAGGAATTCTTGTGAGGTCATGAACTTACCTTCTAATTGTAGGAGAGCTTTAGTTTGCATTCCGCAACTTATAGTTTCCCCCATGAAACATGAATATCAGTTTTAGAAAGAGTAAACGGCATTTTTACCGCAAAACAGTCGTAATGAATACGTATCCATGTTAGGGTGCTTTCGATTGGGAAATCCGGATTTAGATCTTAAACTCCGCATCTTGGGACTTGCAATCCAACACAAAATCCAAAAACGGATTTCGCGACGGATTTTGATGATTGAAATCCTTACCCGACATGGATTTCCAATCAGTGAATCTGCGACAAAATCCGTTCCAGATTTTATGTTTGATTGGAAATCCGAAGATCCAGATTTTAAAACCTAAACCTGGATTTCCCAATCGAAAGTACCCTTAATTGGGTTTAGCAGAATACTCCTTCCGTAATACCAAGATTTACTTAATGTATTTGCCTTACTGAAATTGTAAAATTCATTTGCTGTCCTTTCATCGAACTACCAAAAAGGATATCCAAATCGCAAAAAAAAAAAATTTGAATCTATTCAGTCTTTGAAAATCTCAGTATCGGTATTAGCTACAAATGTACACTGTATACTCAACTTGTCTACGCGAATGCTAATTTTTTTTTATCTTAGACACTCACCAATACGATGATCTTGCACAAGCGGGGCCTCTTTTCTAACAGATATTTCGTGAGTGTGTGCTTGCGGATTCACAGCGATCTTGACCGCAAAAATTTGCGAGATCTGAGAAAAAATTAAAGTGTTGCACGGAGTACTTGACAACCTCGACAGCCCGATTGCTTTCCTGTTTGACATATCGACAGCGAACTTTTTTAGTCTTTGTGGCGAAGTTTCGTTTTTGATTGGCTTTGATGATATTGAATAGCCACAAAACAAAGGTCACTGGTTGCCGCAGGGCCATACATTACTACACTTATGACACTTATTTTATAAGTAAAACGTATACTTATTATGGTAACGATTGTACGTTTGCCATCCCTTTTGGCGGTAGGTAAAATGTCTGATCTGTTAACGTATTCGCCTTATATATGCTAAGTCAAATGTCCAAAACGTAACCTCTAAATTGCTTCTTATGACATTTTTTCATTCTCTCAGCATATAAGTTCAATTCATATCAACTAAGTTCAGTCAAGTTAAATGAGCAGCAGCGAGCGAACTTGACTTTAAAGAGAGACACTCACAAAATAGCCCTGAAAAAAATGATGACTCAGAAGAAAATGTAACGATTCTCCGGACCCATGGCGTGTTATTTTTTCCTCTCAATTTTCTCTCAATGTATGCTGCAGAGTTAGTAATACGCATCACAGACTTTTTTTTGTTTACCCGACATAAGTTGACATAAGTTAATGCTTCTGTTATTAAGCCGCAATTGAAGAGCCCTTTTAAACAACAAAGACACTGACTTACTAAGGCTAAACCAAATTCAAAGTAGTACGGAACAAAAGAAGTAAATGTTTCTGCAGCCAGTTGAAGTCACGTTACTTAACGCCCAATCACCGTGTTATTAGTAGGTATTCGTGCGTGATAAATTACCATAATAATAATTGGTTTGTTATTGTTATCATAGCGTTGTCTTTAACTTCTGATCTCCTGCCTACGGAAGTTTTCCCGATTTTCTAATTTTTAATCGAAAATGAACTTTAATTGGTGCTTAATTAACATGGACTACTACTGACTCTGCAGTAGTTGAGGCTAACAGTATTATAGTATCATGACGCCTTCAAGAAACTGTAATCAGGACAATTAGAATTGACTACGTTCGTAATTGCATTTCATCGAGTAGGCTTGTAAATCTACAAAATTAGTCTAAGTATGTCCACGTGTTTCGTACAGTTATTTGTGCCGTTAAAAAAAAATTTCTACAGGCTCTCCATTTCGCTTCCAAGAATCGTCGGCCGGGCTCCAATAGAACTCGCGGCATCGCCGCGCGCTTCAGTCGCAAGCTATTCTACCGTTTAACCATAGCCAGTCATTCTACAAGGAAACCGTTCCGTTTAGTTTAACTGTAGCTCGCGACAACGAGTTACTTTAATGCATGTTGAATTACTGTCAGCGACGTCCACATATGAAAACATTGGGATCTTTAGAGAATGAAAGATCATCTAGAATATATTTCCATTAAAAATAATAAGTTTCTACCAACCTTTCTCTCTTAAATCCAGGTGGTACAGCAGCGCCTGCCCTTCACGAAGCTTAGAGCACCCAGTCTGACAGTCCGCCAGCCAGCAGCTGATAGGTGAATCGCATTATCTACGAATCATGCAGAAAGGGACCAATGGAAAATCCATTGTAAACATAAGACGCTTAACTTTCGGAATTTAATGTTAGCGGATTAACAAAAATGTTTACCGGATGAATTGACGGAACCAGACTTGGTTCTTGGCTATGATATATTAAAGGACAGACGCACGATTGACGTCACCATCAGCTTTTATGCGAATAAGTTTAGCTCTTTATTATATAAAACAAATAGCTCCCAAGTTGCCGTGCGTCTCTTCAGTAATAGATCACAGAAGTCGTCAAAATGTGGTAAGAACATCAGTATGACACACTCGGCTATCGCATCGTGTGCCACTTTTTTGTTCTTACCACATTTTGACGTCATCTGTGATCTATTACGGAAAAAACGCACGGCAAAATGGAATCTATTTGTGAAGGAAGCCCTTAGACAGCAATGACCAGAACCAGGTTGTTGCCCAGTGGTTTTCGTTTAACCAATAGTTTGCTTGGGGTGCTCAGTCTCGCGCGCCCAGAAAACCTGGTTGTGGTCATTGTTATTTAAGGGCATTCATTTGTTAATTAGATACCCACACACATTTTGTGAAGGAAAACGATGATGGATTTTTAAGCTAATTGGCTTAAAAGCCCTCTTGATTTTTTCTATAGTTACCGACAGGAAATATTGAAAGAGGTAATAACTCACTTAACACATTTTTTGACTTCTAATCTGAAATATAAACATTGTTTTTCCTGCACATATTTTCTGTTTCAACTTCAACCCCAGAGTAAATGCGACACTTTCCCACAAGAGAGTACTTTGGTCAGATTAGCGAAACCATGTAAACTACTTCCCTTCGGATAATTCTAGTCCTAGAAATTCCCGCTGCCAGCGTTCAGCAACCTTGTTCTACCGATTGTGAACCAAACCCCAAACCGAAATACACAGCATTGAAAAGCATGCAAAAAATTGCTTTGTCCACTAGGTTCTTTCTAGGTTCTTCCCTCCGTGCAAACAGTCCCTAGGAGATTACTAATGATAGACAAGTAACGCCAAAGATGTCTAACGAACTCACGTTTTTCGCAAAGAATCATCCTGTCATCCCGTTTAATCTTCGCTGGCGTACTTGACTTATTGGATATACACAAATAGGTACGAAGTTTTTTTTCTTTTTTAACACTGTTCAGTACGGTTGAAGCAATGACACCCGACTTCGAGAAGGATAAGAACACCACAAAACAATGTTTAATGAGCGGAAATAATAATGCATCTGCGCGATCAACATACCGCACGTGCAGCACGATTAATTTTCCCTTGCTCTTTTAACCAATGATATTCTTGTCTTGGGACGCGTTTGAAGTCGCAGCTGTCGTCCGCTTTCGTAAACTCCCTACAACGACGTGAAATACCGTAAATGATCCAATGGACGACTGGAGCAGATACTTAATTTCAGAAGTCCAAGAGGGAGGGGCGTTTAATAGATAGGAGCCATTTAAACCTCTTTCGGTAAAAAGCTCATCAAAACTAAAATGCTGTCGGTAAAACGTTCCACAGATCTTATACACGAGAGACCATCCAGTCCATCAACTGCTACGTGTAAGCCTTTTAGAGATCATGATCAATATCCTTAACTCAGAACCTGGCATTGAAGTAGGCTTCCACGTGCAAACCATTGTAGGGTGTTAATCAAGCAAAAAAATTGAACACAATTTACCCTACTTTTTTTTCTATTCCCTAGTAGTTAGGAGTTATTGTCACGGTGAGGAAGCGGGGGGGGAGGTGAGTCTATTAAACCGGGGTAGTTTATTGGAGAGTGGCGTCC
>BLFO01000144.1:43623-51123 GCA_014634245.1 Montipora cactus | reverse complement strand
GCCCGTCTTTCAAATCGAACACCAGATAAACTGAAAGGGTGACGCTTCTCCTCGTGCCATTCAATCGAAGATCCATTCCAAATCCAAGCGCTAACCGCCAAATAATTTTCGGGATTTCGTGTGCCAAGGAGCAACCGTCACGCTGTTTGCTCCACACTGATTGGATGTTGCTAAACAGTGCATCCAATCAGTGTGGACCAAACAGCGTGACGGCTGCTCCTTGGCACACGAAATCCCGGCCGCGGATGCTCGTCGCTTCGAAAGCTGCATTTCTCGAAAATTATTTGGCGGTTAGCGCTTGCATTTTGAATGGATCTTCGATTGAGTGACACGAGAAGAAGCGTCAACCTTTCAGTTTATCTGGTGTTCGATTTGAAAGACGGGCGATTCTAATTTCTGGATGAAAATCGCCTTGACGCTGGAGCGGTCGAAAATTAGCTTTCCACCCTTGTCTCCTTCTAAGGACGTGTAGTAACAGTCAACGGAAAACCCACTAAATCGCTCAAATTCACCATTTTCAGCCGCAGAAATGACAATACACAACAACTGAGGTTATTTTGAGCTTTAACATAGTCATTTCTCGATGTAAGTTTACTATATTAGGACTCTTCAATATTTCCCATACATTTCATATTTCGAACATAAAAACAGACACACTGTTTGTGTGGGCTCCCTATGGTTTCCTTTCTTTCATTTCGAAAATTAACTATCCTAGCCTGCCTTGTTTGTTCATTTTTATTTCATCCAGGTGACGTCGCTGAGTGGAATCGATACGGGAGTTGTTTACTCTCGCAAGCCAACATATTTAGACTCGGCTTGTGTTTAGTGCGGATTGCACTGAAGCTAAGACGCTTTCGCAAGCCCACATTCATTGGCTCGAAATCCGTTGCGCAGCACATACCTCACAAGTATCTCACAAGCTATCACAAACCAGTATTTATCGGCTTGAAATGTCGGTGTGGGTTACATCCCAAACTGAAAGAGTTATTGTACTCTAAAAAATATTGGCATTGAATAAGAGTTTTGCACTCTCAAAGAATAGTATTTCGTACTCTTACTGTTGTCTGCTACTAGCCGCCAGCATGGGAACAACAATCGAACAATACCGGTCAAGGATCGGCTGTCACAACAATTTTGCGAAAGTCAAGGATGCATTTTCAGGTGTGCGAGGGCGATTTTGGAATACGATGCTTATGATGTTTTACTTAAATATGTTTTACTTGCCAACATTAAAACAAGTTGTTGGACATTACAAGTCGTGTAATGAGGTGATGTTTTGGTTTGCACAAATGATGTGCTACAATGTTTATATCCCATTGCTTATAAGGCAAGCAAATGATGTGGAGGAAAATCCAGGTCCTACAATATTTGATATCATTGATCCAACAACCACTGTGTCCGCTGACTCTAGTCAAGGAAGTGAAACAATCTTTGGTGTGAATGCTGGTAAAGTAATGTGTAGCAATGTCACCTCCTGGTATTATACCATCAAATACAAGAGTAATTCTACTTTGAACAATATTTTGGTTATTGAAAATAATCTATACAGTTCTATAAGATGTTCTGTGCGAACAAATTACTATTTGCTGTTAACGGATGTTCCAGACATGTGTATTTATTGCAGTATAGTGTATTAATGCCATTAGTTAACAAACAACAATTGTAATTCCGTTGAGAGTTTGAAAATACTCCTAGAAGTGAATTTCTAAGAGACATATATGGACCAATGTTTGATGTCATGAACAAACTTCCAGTAAATGACTCACTATACACTCTTTTAATAAGTCTAATATATGCTGTTTTCCGCTAATGACGTCGAACTCTTGCTTTCAAATTTTATTTAAAAATGTACAAAGGCCTAAAACCTTTCTGATTTCTTTTCTTTTTTGAAGCCTTTGTACATAATAAATTAATTAATAAAATAAATTTTAAAAGCATGAGTTTGACGTCATTAGCGGAAAACGGCATGTATTAGACTTATTAACAGGGTGTATATTGTAATGAATACACTTTATTAAATATTGAAACCATGTCTGGAACATCAGTTATCAGCAAATAGTCATTTGTTTGCACAGAACATGTTATAGAACTGTATAGATTATTTCCAATAACCAAAATATTGTTCAAAGTAGAATTAGCCCACAAACTAATATCTTGTATTTGGTGGTATATCATAGCAGTATGTGACATTGCTACACATTGCTTCCAGCATTCACACCAAAGGTTGCTTCATTTCCTTGACTAGAGTCAGCGGACACAGTGGTTGTTGGATCCATGATGTCAAACATTGTAGGACCTGGACTTTCCTCCACATCATCACCTGTATTTTTAGGTATTGCTAATGCTGTGTGTACCATCAGTGTTTATTACTGCTACTCCAGTAGATGCTGCTAGTAACACTGTTGGAATCTCAGGATTCATTGGAGCATGTCTATAGGTTTTTACTACAGTGTGGTAAAGTGTTTTCGTCAAATGGCTTTTCCCAGCACCACCACCTCCAGTTATAAAAAAATAAACTGGTTCAACATTCCGTGACTTCAGACTGTTGAGGTTTTCATTTTATTTCTAGTCCATGAAAGCACTCTTTTGTAAGCTTTAGGTTGCATTTTTTATTATGTAATGATCTACATGTAACTGATCGACGTATTTGGTCATCAGATATTTCTCTTGGCTGTTTATGCATTGTTACTGGTGATGGACTGATTTCCAGTAGTGTGGGGATTTGCACCAAGCTCTGAGAGTACTTGTTCATTGAATGCCTCATCTAGTGATGATTCATCTTAGAATTCTAGTTGAATTTCAGCATTCTTTTGATCATTTATAAGATCATATGAATGTATGAACCAATCACGCATGGTAAAAGTGAGACCGTAGTACCAAATTCTGTAAGGGCTGAATGGAGTTAAGCTAAGCATAAGACCCCAAGTACGCATTGCGGACCTATTTTTTGATAAGTTACGCACACATATGCACGTGCATCAGACGACTATGAAAGAAACTCGTGGTCTGAAATGGGAAAACAGAACCGTCACGGTACAAGCTAAAGAGGTCAATTGTTTTTGTATACCTTCGTAAGATGTATTTCATGCACCTTGACCAAAATGTGCCCAAATAAGGAAAACATTTTAGTAATGAAAGCGTGTAATAAAGAACGCTTAGAAGCTACTGTGACGTCATCCGACGCATTGATAATTGTGTTAAGAAAATTTAGAGCAAGCCCCCCAATCTAAACTTAGGGGGTATCGAATCCGAATCGATTCCTGACTAATGCAGTGTTTTATTAGTTTTTTTCTGTTGCCAATTGTTTTGGTATTACTTGAATGTATCTTTTGCACCATGAGTTTCCAAAATGTAAGCAAATGAGGCAACCATTTTAGCAATAAAAGCGTCTAGAAACTCCTGTGACGTCAATGAGGCCCAATTGAATGTATTCAGTCTTGGCAAGTTCTGGACAGCCACACATTCTACATATTGCGCTGATGACATCTTTAATGACATTGCTATGGTACAACCTTGTTGCCAGACTTTGATCCTGTGCGGCAATAATCAGCCCCACAGTTTCTGCTTTTAAGGAATGATAGCCCTCTTTTACCAAAAATACACATACAGACATAAGAATAGAATGTCTCCAATCGCACCAATCACTAGCTGTTTACCGCCTGCTCAGTACAGCCAATGACATCAGGGCTTAACCGACAGTCTCCCTATGACATTACAACTTCGTTGACCACTCACATCAACGTATTTTTATCATCTACCGGTCTTACACTAAAAACGACGTTCGCCCAGGTTGTGGAAACACCAGTCAATGTTACCTAAGACAGTCGTCCTCAGAATTACACTCACTCGCTTACACAATGTAAATAACAAGTAGTAATCTCGGATTATTGACGTGCGTTCGACAGTCGCTTCGGAAGCAAAGGAGAAGCGTAGCGAAAGAAACAATATTATAGGACCGAAGTTTGAGGAGACCAGCATGTACGTCTTTCTTGAGATGGTTTAAATAAGCGCCGAGTACTATGAATCATGTGATGGGATTGAGATACCTCGTACTTGGCTAGATTCTGAATCACGAGTAAGTGCGGAACTGAAAAGGAATCGAGTAACATTGTCTCAGAAGCGACTTCAGAATTCCCCGTCAATATTGTCCTTTTAAAGCGGCATCGTTTGAAGAACGAGGCATATCTATCCCTACGAAAATTAGTGGCCGGGTATTTTATAGTATTGCCTACGTGGAGCTCCACAAAATGTATGAAAATCTGAGTTCTTTTGGAATTGTGTGAAAGGTTATAACTACTGAGAAATGTCCCTTGCCAAAAATCAGGTCATTGAGATGTGCCACTTGCCGCGTACGTTGTTGATTCCATCAGTTTATCTCCTCGGTACTGCAGCAATGCTCTGTGGGCTTTTTCGCGTTCCCCATAGAAGACACTAAATTGGCTTCGCCTGGCTGGAAATCTCGACGTAGAATTGGCGCCTGTGCTGCTGCATATCCGTCACCTTGTTCCTGCACAGGCGAGCTGTCTCCACTAGCGTTATCGACGTAGTTCCTATATCTTGCGTGCCAGGAACTTTCTGCTCTGTGGATGTTTAATCTATTGGCTCGAGCTCCCTCAGCAAGAGGTTCCTCTTCGTGGTTTCCAGGTAATTCGTTGATCTGCTGGGCACCTCCACCAGCGTACACCACTCTGTATATATTCTCCGACACTGCGCCGTCATTAAGGCTCACCTGCTGTGCGCAAATCCGCATAACAGGATTCTCCCTTCCGCTGGTTTGCTCAACAGTCATGTCAGCCCTGCGCAAGGTGCTCGTTGCTCCGCCTCTCTCAGCAGAGCTACTTTTCCAAAGCCCGTTGTTTGGTCTATCAATCGCCACACTGGATTGATTTGATTGGCTCGACCTTGTAGTCTGCACAGCTCCTCCCACAACAGCATCGCTCAGACCGTTTGCTTGGTTAACACCTGCCCCCATAAGATGGCTTTGTTCAGTCGCCTGCCCAGCACCTCCGACACCATTGTAAATTGAGTTCGCGACAGCATTTTCTCCAGTGTGGCCCAAACTGTTGGTCTGATTAGTAGCTGTCTCGGCAGGGATGATCGGTACAATAGAGTGTCCACCATTTCCTTCCTCGGTCATTGTGAAACCATTTGCAAGATCAGAGCGTCGACTGTGAAATAAAAAAGAACCTTTTAGACCTTTTGTACTAAAGTAAGCCTCGCTGTGGAACGAAAAGTTATTAATTATACGAAAACAGCTATTGAGTTGTGTAACGCCAAAAAACCATCTCTCACGACTGGTATTACATAAGATTTATTTATTTCAAGTTATGTATTTTGTTTTAGTTGGCCTCGTCCAACACACACTCACACACACACACATACATATATATATATATAGTTCAATGAATGGGACTAGTCGTTTGACATTTGCCTACAGGCCTGTTTCGTGGAGGCTTTAGGCTTCCACTCTTCAGGGCTTTTAATTAAACTGTGTGTTGCCTGCAGTATTTATAAATGGTCATCTTTCCACACACGTGCGTACAAAAAATTCAAGCCTAAAGCCTCCACGAAACAGGCCTGTAGGCAAATGTCAAACGACTAGTCCCATTCATTGAACTATTGTAACGCTCCCCCACTTGTGGGTGTAGAGCACTCTTCGTAGGATAAACTTGGACACATCATAAGGTATATATATATATATCACTGCGCCAAAAGAAAGATACGGACAGAGAAGCCACAATAGCAAAATCACATCGTTATCTGCCGTTTTAAGAAATGGAAACTACCATCGCGCACCGGTGGCTCAGTTGGTTAAGCACCGGGCTGTCTTGCGGGAGGTTGTGAGTTCAACTCCGGCTTGACTAACACTCAACACTCAGGGTCAATAACTAAGAAGAAAGTGCTGCCTTGGTAACTACATCTGCAAATGGTTAGACTTTATTAAGATCTTTTCGAATAAGGACGATAAACCGGAGGTCCCGTCTCACAACACTTCAATGTTTATAATCCTGTGGGACGTAAGAACCCACACACTTGTCGCCAAGAGTAGGGCACGTAGTTCCCGGTGTTGTGGTCTGTCTTCTGTTGTGTATCATTTTTGGGAGGGTAAAAAAAGAGGGGCCACAGTATTTGGCGAAAGCTGTTGTGGCACTCTGCCAGCTTGAGTGGCAAGGTTAATAAATGAATAAAATAAATAAATAAGATGTTCAAAGTGCAATACTGTTACTTACAGCTATAGTGTTTAAGCACAAAAAAAAAATTAAGAAGTAACGTTTATGGCGTCAAATCAGAATTACGCTAAATATATTTAAGATGGCATAGATAGATGTTCTGACCTCCACCAGCCATAATCGTTTTTTTTTATTATCTCCTTACTTGTTTTTGTTAAGTTTGAATGACATGCTTCAAACTGTCGACTTAATTTTACCGTATTTCTTCATGACGTGAAAGTCCCCCTAATAAGCTGTTATTCCTAGGATAATACTTATTTATTTTGTTCTGATTAAAGGCAATCATAACACCAATTGAGCACATGACGCAGCAGTTTCACTGATATTTAATGCAAATACCGATTGTCATGCAAACGCCTTACCGAACCACTTTCTAAATTTAGCCCAAATGGTTGGTAGACTAAAAACAAAATAATAATGCAAGGCTGGTCGTACGGCTGAGAAGATATGTACATTTTTGTTTTACTAATATTTCGTCAGGCACTGCTTGTTGATATGGTTAGTGCATGCCACCGTAAAGAAATCTCAGTGGGTGGTGAATAGTGACGATGCGCACTGGCCACAAAAATGCGAAACCGCACCGGAAAGAAAACTCTTAGTCAACAGTGTAATGTCACAGTATTTTAACAGGAAGTCCACTGGAGTAAATATTTTAACTCTCTTGTTCTGATCAAGAGGGCATTTTGCGTTCCGTAAAGAGGTATGATGATAGTTGCACTGTTAATTTTTCATTTTTACAGCTTTACCATCAGCAGTTTGTCATATTTCGTGTATTGTACCCTGTTGTACCGGAAAGATGGGCAAACCATGTTTAACAGATACCAGAGAATTATTTTCAGGAGTCAGGAGTCAGGAGTTATCATCGACAACAAATCTATTTAACCACATATGAAATATTTTTGGGCATCGTTTACTATGACAACAATCTCGACTTTGAGATCCCTTACCGCGGGAAAAATTGCCGTGGCATCATAGTTAGTAGAGGGGAATGGTTATGAAGGCCGGCAAACTCTTTGTTAAGGTTTTTGGTATGTCACGTGATTTTGATGGTGCACACATAGATTTCAAGATGGCGGCTAGTATGTGAGCTTGTTCGAATGATCGTGGCGTGGTTTTTCAAAGTTTATAGAAGAAGTGATGTTTTTTTGAGTACGTTTTGGTGATAAATATAATCTTCGGCATGCCTGGCGTTAACTGCGCCGTAATTGGATGTGGTTCCTGTCGTAGAACTAAAGGAATCGGGATTTTTAAGTTGCCCTCGGCGAGGGAT
>BLFO01000144.1:30178-32678 GCA_014634245.1 Montipora cactus | reverse complement strand
TTTGTCCTGGGTAAGTCCTCTAATGATTTGTACAATTGTTTGTACTTAAAAATTACCTCAATGAACACTGACGTCCCGTTGACAGACTCTCCCCTTCTTCCAGACCTACTGCAATCTCAGATCAGAGCATACACCTGTTAGATTCAAACTTCCCTATCTGTTTATTTGTTTTTTCCGCACGTGATTGTTACTCTATCTTATTTACGCGCGTGTGACATTGCGTTACATCACGACGCCTTGATGTATTTGGATCAGTTTTCAATCAAGTTTTTCAATTGCCACGTGCTTTCACTCGCTAGTGTTCTGTTTTAGTTTTCTGCTGTTTAATTAACCTTTCTTCGTGTATTTCTTCGCTTCTCCAGATCAGAGGAATATTTGTAAGTTTACTTTATGCTTTGTTTTTCAATCAGTGCATCAGTCTCTTAGAAATATTGTGATTTATTTCCTTTCAGTCGAACCATTGTTTCTTTATTGTCATTGTCATTGCTGATCTTCAAATATTGACTTCGAATGCGTTCGGATTACCTCTTGATCACTTCAATTGTAGTAAGCATTAAATGGAACCTTTTTTAATTGTCTACGATTTGGTGCTTACAACACCTAAGAAAAAGAACTCACAGAACTCATGCACGCATCCCGTGACACCAGAAGCGTGTCTAACTGACAGGAACCCAAAGCGGGTATAGAAAAAAAAAACGCGAAGAACTGTGAGAAAACACATTAGAAATCTCATCATTTTGAAATACCTATCAAACTACCAAAAAGGACATCTAATTCGTAAAAATATTGGCATGAAAAGAAAAGTGAATATATTCAGTCCTTGAAAATCTCAGTACCGGTGTTAGCTACAAATGTGAAATACATCTGAATATTTTCTCAACTACGGGAAATGCTAACCTTTCTTATCTCGGACACTCACCAATACGATGATCTTGCACAAGCACGGCCTTTTTTTTAAACAGATATTTCGTGAGTGTGTGCATGCTGATTTAAAGCGATCTTGATTGGAAAAATTTGAGAGATCTGATATAGAAATTTAAATGTTGCACACAGTACTCGGTAACCTCAACGGGCCGTTTGGTTTCCTGTTTGCGCGTAACGTCATTAAGTTCATCGACAGCGAACTCCTTCAGTCCGTCTTATCAGTCTGTCTTATTGGCCAAGTTTCGCTTTTGATTGGCTGTGCTGATAATTAAAAGCCACAAAACAAAGATAATTGGTTGCTGCAAAGTCATGCAATACTATACTTATTTATAACTAAATATTTTGAACAAGAGCTAATACAAAGTAGATTTGATTGCATTAGTGGTGTAACAAGTGATGCATGATATACTTTGTATCGGCCCTTGCTCAAAATATTTGTACACCGACAGGAAGATAGATATTCTAGATTTATATATTTCTTAATTTTAAATCTTAATACCAATTTGTATTTTCTTCTGATCTATCTGTTAACTGATTTCAGGCATATTTACGTAGTGGCTATTATGTTACCTAGCCCTATTCCATCAATCTGTAAATTAACTTAGATATCATGCATCGCCTAGTTTTTTATTAAGAGTTAGTAAAGGGGGTCTCCTAGATAAGCCTAGAAAGGCTTCTGAGACTTCCTGCTCAATAATTATACTACAGTGATGAATGAAATATTGTAATAGGAAATGATCCTGGCCAAACAATAAAAAATAACAAATAACAAATAAAAATAAATAAAAAACAAATTAAAAGATGGTCCACGGTTGCCTGTGGTTACGCTTGTTTGGTCATCACTTTTTTGATCTCTGACAACATAAGTGTTTCCAGAGTGGATACGCATCCTTATTTGTGCTAAAACAAATGTCGAAAATGTGCAAAGAGCGTATTTAAACCAATGGTTCTCGGGATCCTGACCCTGACAGATTCCCACAAAGCTATAGACGATTTTAGAGTAACAAGACTTACGACTGCTAAACATGATTGCTGTTTGGGAATCTGTTAGGGTCAGGGTCCCAAGAACCATTGGTTTAAATATGCTCTTTGCACATTTTCGACATTTGTCTTAGCACAAATAAGGAGAATATGTTAGCAGATCAGGAATTTTAACCACGCGCGTTTTTGAGACGCAGACCGCCACCGGAAGTGATCTGCTTTCCCTTCTAACTTGTCTTCACACAACCACATTTACATTGCTAAGTAGCTTTTCTCCGTTAGAGATGATTAGTATAAAAATCTGGGAGACCCCACCGTCCTGGCACGCGAGATGTTCTCTTCCGGTTGAGGTCCGCGTCTCAAAAACAAGCGTGCTTGAGCTCCCTAATGCCGTGGAAGGTGAAAGAATGTCAATGTTTCCCCGAGGCGCAGCCGAGGGAAACAAAATAAAATGTTTCCCGAGGGACCAGTCATTAAGTGATTTGTTATATAGCACAAAAAGAAAAACGCGCAACAGAAACAGCAAAGGCGGTCGTCGGTCAACATTTGCGGGTAACAGTGCACCTTCTGACGTCATAGATTTTGCACTGTTGCC
>BLFO01000144.1:23491-24894 GCA_014634245.1 Montipora cactus | reverse complement strand
AAAAAAAAAAAAAAAAAAAAAAAAGAAGAAAACAAACAAACTAAACGTAGACCTCGACTGGGTTTGCCCATAGGCAACCCAGTATAAATCATTGCAATCCCAGCAGTTTGCTCTGCACACTACTTTTGACCTGAAGGAACAACCTGAAGGAACAACATCAGTCTATCGAAAGAAGACATTCACCGGTCTTTACACCAAGTGGGACTCTTTTACTCCGCGTAAATACAAAATAAACCTAGTCCGCACTTTGGCTTATCGCTGCATTAGAATTTGTTCGTTACCCCGATTGTTACAGTCTGCCCTAAATGACCTCAATAGGATTTTGTTACTTAATGGCTACCCTATGGGAACTGTTAAATATCATATGAATGGTGTCATTGAGAAACATCAAAATAAGCCAAAAGATCCTGTACAAACAGTGAAGAAAAAAGAAGTTCTTATCGTTCTACCTTTCTTAGGTCATCACAGCAAACACCTCACAAAACAGCTGAGGTCTTGTATAAACAAATTCTATTGTATTTTCAACGTCACAATAGTTTTTCAGAACACCCGAAGAATCAAGTCTTTTTTCCCTTACAAAGATAAACTAGCTCCTTCCTTCAGGTCAAAGTAGTGTACAGAGCAAACTGCTGTAATTGCGATGATTTCTACATAGGGAAAACGAAACGCCGATTACGTGACAGAAAAACAGAACATTTTAAAGCCCTAACTACAAATTGTCACGAACCTGCAATTGCTGATCATGTCTTCTTAACCCACCATAGAATTAAGTGGGATCATTTGGAAATATTATTTAGCAACTGGTCGATCAGACATGCATTGCAAAATTAAAGAGTCTCTGTTGATCCGTGATCTTAAGCCAGCCTTAAATGAAAATGTTGGCTGTGAGAAACTTTATCTCTATTTTTAGGAGATTTTTGTCGTTTGATGTCAATCAATTTCGTTAGTTCCCAATCCGTACAGTTGTATTATTGAATTTAAATTTATCTGTAACTGAATAATAATCACTTCTTATGATGTATGTTGTAACATACGAAACGTTAAGTTTATAAAAGTTATGCATTTCAAGCAAAAGTTTGTAACCGCTGTTTGCGTTTTACGCTGGGTATAAAGTTGTATAGGGAAGGAGGGCTGTCTCGGGTAACCGAGACCATATAAACAGGCCCTTACGCTAATGATTTATATAGCTGTTCACGTTACTTTTCTCCCTTTTCTAAAAGCTTTTTTCCCTTCTTCAAGGAATATTTCGTTGCCACTGGCGTTGTCGTTCGCGTCGCAATAGCGACGCGGGCGTGATGCATGCAACACCCATTTTAGTTTGCAACGAGATGCTTCCGTGAAGCATACACTGGGTTACCTTTGGGTACGTTTTACAGAAAATCAGAAGGCACTGAATTGTGAGG
>BLFO01000143.1:143237-145790 GCA_014634245.1 Montipora cactus | reverse complement strand
GGGGGAATGTTTAATCACTTAAACACGAAGACAAAAAGGTTGCTTCAGGCTCTGCTTTTGTTTGAGTTCATTAATGATTTTAGCGCACTGATAATCCAAGATGGCAATCAACAAACTGCAACACGGAGACAGAGCCCATAAGCACGAGAAAAAGAACTTGGGGGATTAAAAAATGACAACACCTCATAACATATTATGGACACATTGCCATTAGGGGCTTTTTAATCAATGTTTGCAACCACAGTTGATTGACAAGTCCTCTGCATGTGCCTACGGCACCAGACCCTTTATAGTGCGTTTTCGTGTTTAATACCTTAATTAGGAAGAAGATTACCATGATGGATTTCACAAAACACAACAAATTCAAAAGAAATGAGACGGCACCTTTCTTTTTTAGAGTACAGACCTTTTTGGCTTGCAATGACTTTGCCTTCTTTTGCTTTTCTGCAATCACAATATTCAATAATACATTCTTAAAGGAAACCTCCACTCTTACCACAGAATAAGTTTAAACCGAAGAAAATTATGTTCACATACAAATTTGTTCGAAATTTGTTTTTAAAACAGTGTATATATATATATATTTATATAATAACCCAAGTTATTCACGGATTTTGATTGGTTCTTGTCTATGATCTATTAGAGGACAGACGCACGATTGACGTCACCATCAGCTTTTATGCGAATAAAGTTTAATTCTTATTATATAAAACAAATAGATTCCATGTTGCCGTGGGTCTGTTCAGTAATAGATCACAGAACACGTCAAAATGTGGTAAGAACATCAGTGACACACTCGGCTATCGCCTCGTGTGCCCTTTTTTTGTTCTTACCACATTTTGACGTCATCTGTGATCTATTACTGAACAGACGCACGGCAACATGGAATCTATTTGTTAAATAGAAAAGTGAATTTTAAAATCGCTTATTCTCACTTTCAAATAGGCCAGTTTCGTATTCTGACAGCTGGACTGGATCTAGCATGAAATGGAGGCTACTGCGGGCAAATTAATTTGTATTTGAAAAGATATGCCCGCATTAGCCTCCATTTCGTGCTAGATCCAGTCCAGCCGTGAGAATTCGAAAATGGTTTATTTCGCGGGTGCAGCCATCTTGAATAATTGTGACGTATAATGGTTGCCCTATTGTTCTGACACAGAGCTTTCATCTAATAAAAATAGGGCAACTGTAACACGTCATACTTATTCAAGATGGCGGTGCCCGCGAAGTTTGAAAACAAAAATGGGCGATTCTAAAACTTACTTATTTCGGATACAGACACTTTCTTTGAAAATACTTTAGACTGACTTGACAGTAACAGTTGTTTCCTGTGATGCAAAGTTATTTTTTTGTTGAAGTGGAGGTTCCCTTTAATAATTGCATTGCTTTTGTTAGTGCTTTCTCTGGTTTTTGGGAGTGGGACGTGTGATTCAGAGGTTTTGGGTTCAATGGTTTGACCATACGCTGGACTTATGCCACATGTGCATTGGGCGTGGAGATTGAGTTTTCTTCAAGTGTGCACGCTCAAAATGAAAAACTTGCACTTTGCGTCAAACTTGCTTTCAAATCTTAAAGTCAACCAAAACAGTAGCATTTGCTACTGAATTTCTTCCTTTTGAGACTAAAATAATTATAGAGGAGTCGCAAATTTGAAACTAGTTTTTACATTCGCTGTTACAGAATAAAAGGGTTAGCAGTTGAAAGTTTTCCCCTCAATCATAAGTGGTTTCTTTAGATTTTTGTTTTGTTACACAGCTGGAATACAATACAGTGCAATGACCCACAATTACACAAAGTACACTTTGCGACTAAAATTTGCGACCAAATTTTCGTACTTTGTAGCAAAAGTGCCATTGGATTTTTAAAAAAAATTTGGGCCCAGGAATGATCGCAAGCTACTCAGTGTGACATACATGTAAGAGACATACATGTATTAAAAAGATGACCTCATTGAAATCTCTTTGATGATATTATAGCAAAAGTCAGACTCCTTTAACGATTGTTTGTACTTCCCCATATTTTCACTTATTTCGTATTTCTGATTTTCAGTATATAGTTATGTAACAGCTACAATGCTTTAAAATTTTTTACTTCCACCTTGCCCGTTCTTTCACAGAAGTGTGCTTTTGATCATGTCGTATCCTTTCTTGTAAACTACTTAGATGTGCTTTTTACTTTGTAGGAATTGTCCCACCACAATTAGTCATTGTTATTTGTGGGGCAAGTCAAATTTAGAATGTTATTGCTGTTGCTTAAAGCATCTGTTATGCTTCTTTGTGCGGTAGCCTCGCAGCTCCTACAAGGTCTCACCTGATTGGAGACCACCCTTGAGGTTTAACAAAAGAACAAATGACAGAAACAATGGCCCTTTTGTTTTAGGCCTAGGGTCCATTGTTCCTGTTATTTGTTCTTTTGTTAAACCTCGAGGGTGGTCTCCAATCATGTGAGACCTTGTAAGAGCTGCGAGGTGACCCTCTTTGTGAGGTATGATTACAAAAAGCAAACAAACAAATTTCGATACAACATACCTTTAGTATTTACATCACTGTTTGA
>BLFO01000143.1:133237-138237 GCA_014634245.1 Montipora cactus | reverse complement strand
ACTCTGTCTAACGCCAGACGATTTTACTCGTCAATGGGGAACCCCTGGGAGTCACTGGGTTAATTAGCCGCTATTAGTCAGTTTTCCATATAGTTTATTAGCCCTTTTGCTCACCACTCTTCTCTTTCAATGAAAGAAAAGTACAATTTTATTATTCTTTCATTCATTGAGTCCTTCATGGGAACAACTGAGCCCAACATATTGAGCTGCTCCCAACTGTGTGGCTCCATGGCTCAGTTGGTTGAGCATTGCACCGGCATCGCAGAGGTCATGGGTTAGAATCCCATTGGAACCACCCAAATTTTTCAGGTGTCTGTACGATAAGAGACAATGCTTAAAGAGGCCTTTTGCAACTAACGATCACATGGTACAAAATCCGCCATGCTGGAGGGCAAGCTCATTATTATTCCCCCAAAACAACTTGCAAAAACAAAAGAAAACTGTGCACGAAAAACCAAAATTAATTAAGTTATATAACAAGTAAATAAATAAACAATGAGAAATAACTGTAAACTGCTTTATTACACATAACATGAGGATTTTATTCCATAAAGCTCATTTGTACAAATCTATACGCTTTATTTTCACATGTGGAAAAGGCTTATACAGCCAATCAGAATGGCGTACAGCTATTTCACATGTGGAAGTATAACCAATCAACGATAGCGTAAAGGCATTTCCATGCCAATCACTTGTGCTTCTCGTGCAAAACGTACTTTGTTATTGAATTAAATTAAATTTGTATTTGGTTGTATTGTTAGTGAGTTTTTGTTTCTAATTTGCGGTCAGAAAACTATTTTAATGAAAATTCTCGTCTTAATGAAAATTCTCGTCTTATGTGTCAAAAACCCTCACTCGCTCGTTCCTCGCTTGTTTGGGTTTTTAACACAAACAACTTGTGAACAAAACCCCGTACGCCGCACTTTCTATGACGTAAACTATATTTATGCAACATGATTTACAGCGGTGCAAGTTTTAGGATGGTAGAAGTGTAGACAGAAAGAAATGTTTATCGTGATTTGGTCAGATCATAGACATACTTTCAATTTCAATACTCTGATTTCAAAACTTGTTTGTAGACCTTTTATTAACCGGTTGAGTAGGGATCCAGACAGACAATTTTTAATTAACAATTAAAGATCACCACTTTGAACGCTTGCCAACGACTCTGTGGTTAACTATCAACATTCCATTGTGTGAGAACCAGAACCTGGACTGCGCAAAGATCCCAAGTCTTACCATATAGAAATGGGAAACAGAAGGTGAGCGAAACAAACTTCTTTTCATAGTGTTTTCACTGCTTAGTAACAAGTCATATTTTAAAATGGGGCCAGTATAGATTTCGAAAAACAATGCAAATCGCACCCGTTACCTTTCTAGTCACAAAGTAACTCGCGAACCGGGCACCGTGACACAATCCGGGCTGCAGGTCTAAAACACAGGTCACTTTTGATGGGCTACACGTGGCAGGTCATTATTTTACCTTTTCGAAAGTAACCCAAAACCCTAATTACCTAAACTTGGCTTTTAGGCCTAGGGTTTGGCAAATTGAGAGTTTGGGGTTACTTTCGAAAAGGTAAAACAATGACCTGCAAGTACGAGTGACCCGTCAAACTGAAAGTGACCTTTGTTTTAGACCCAACCCAATCTCGGTCATAAATTTCTGGGACAATTGATGCCACACATAAGTTCACCCCTTCCCCCCTTTTCGAAGTTGTAGGAAAAAAAAAACTATTGACTTTTCTCACGAATGCCCAAAGTCATAGCGCGATCAACATTGAAAAGGGGGGAAGGGGTTGTATTTTGGGTTGGTGTCACCATCTTTTTGGCTGGGATTGTAGCTAGGCAACTAGACGTCATAGCGGACCGAAGTAGGGATTAACGTGCAGTTAATTTCATAACTTACAGTTTAAGTTACCACTTAATAGCACTTAAAAGAAAAATGTAATACCATCAAGGCCAGGCGAAACAATCAAGCATTACTTTCAACATCTTGTGTCTTTCAACTTTGCAGTGAAATGGTTTTCCGACATGTGTGACTAGGTCAAACATTTTCATTTATTTAAATGCTCGGCTCGTTTAACTGCCAACGTTACCAAATTTCTGAGAGTTGCAAACGTATAAGTAACAGTTGTGTTGACTTATTTATTTTTTTGAAATTGCAGCGGTTATGAGCAAAAAGCGTAATGCGGGCTCACTTCGTCAAATGTTTCCCTCTCGTTTACGGCGTGTTGATCGACCATGATGCCAGACGACAAATACGGTTCATAGCAGCCGCCGGGCCGGCTTTAACTGGCTTAACAATACAGCCCATGCATCTCTCTAAGGCATCGTTTTGACGTCGATAGACTTAACAGTAGCTACGAGAATGATGCCGTGAAAGGTGTGATAATTACAATGTATAAGATTGTTTTGATCATTGGAAAGCCATGCCATTTTGCAAAATTTTATGCAAAATTAATATATCTTTCAATGCCAAGAAAACAGTTTTCGAAGTGACTTGTCCTGAATATTTACTACTTTTAATTCCGAAAAACGCCAAGAACTGTAACTCAATCTTAACTCAAACTTAACTCAAACTCAACTCAAACTCAACTCAACTCGTAACTCGATGAATAGCCGATCCCATAATATTATACTTTTCTTTCATTGAAAGATAAGACAAGTGCAAGGATCACTTTTCCATTTCCACTCTTAATACTTGTCATCATTTGAAATCATGACTCTTATCAAATCAGAGTGCGAGTTGTTACTTGCAGTCCTGGACAAGTATCTGAGCAAATGAATTTGAATATTACCAGCAATCATTGATACATCCTAACATCCTACCTGCATTAATGTAATTCCACTATTCATTAGAATTGGGATGTTTACCTGCTGTTGATATGTAGCAGAACTGACTGCATCATACGCCTGCGCTTGCGCAGCGTAACTTTCTGCTGTCACAGTTCCCATGGTACCAGCAGCCTGTGCTTGAGCCACGGCATTGGCTGCGACACTGGATGACTGCTGTGTCTGAGATGAGCTGGGCATCTGTGACCACTGAGCTTGTTCAATGGCTGCAGCTGCAACTGTGGCACTAAAAACAAAAACAAAAACAAACCAATAACCACACTCAACTAAGACAGTCACTATGCGACTCATCAAAAAAATCCTAATAGATAGAACACAGCTTAGCACCTTATCCTCACTTCACTTTTTAATCATTATTCAAATTGCTGCACATGTTATGTTCTTATTATGAGTCAGTATCCTTAACAATGGGGGCAAGTCTCAATTAATTTTATGTAATAAGCCCTAAGGCTTCACTGAGATTTCCCTACCACAAATTATTCTCTAATCCCTTAGTTTAGTTCTTTATTAATTTTGTTTTCTTTTTTAACCCAATTGCTTGTACTTAGTTCCCCATCACTATGTTATCTTGAACTAGATTCACTAATTACCTGATTGTATTGTTACAGTATCTCTTTTGTTATGGCTTTTCTTTCCCTAATAAAAATTGTATTATGTGGCAAATGAAATAAAAAAAAAAAGAGGCTGACCGCAGTCAATGGCAACGAAGAGGCTCCTTTTTCAATACCTTCTACCATTGTTATTGTGGTAGGGGAGGGCTACTCAAATCCTGTTGCATGCACAACTTAAAGACACATGCAAAATCCCATACAAAAAAGGAAAATAATCCAGCAAATTTCACAGAGACAGACACATAAAAAGATTTCTTTTTATAGTTTTTACAAACTTTTCCCAATTCTCTCACACTGTACACCTTTCTTACCTAGTTTGACCCCTATACTGTGGGTTAAAATTCCCAAGTACCATAAATAGAGGAGGAAAAAATAGCGCTCATCATCACTAATTTGAAGCCAATTTTAAATTACACGTATTAGCCTGCAGGCGCCCCGTTACTGGCTTTCGCTGTTATATTAATAACATCTTGTATTATTTCTGTCTAATTAAGGTACAAATAAATAATTGTTGTTGTTGTTGTACAGCCACACCGTCCTCGATTTTTTTCTGAGGATGTACAGCTGTAAGCAATACCAGATTGCGAGAACATTTTGTCTCAGACATTGTGTTAGCTTGAGTTTTTTGAGTTACCGGTACGTTATTAGACTCATCGTTTACATGTATTAAATTTGTCCTCATTGCAATTGAATTTTGGGCTACTAATGGTAACATGAAGTGGTAAATTTCAGAATCAGAAGAATCATACAATCGGACACTTTTCTCTAGATGGAGAGTTCAAATTGGAGAATAGGGAAAATTGTTCAATTGGAGAACTTTCACTAGATGCATTGGTAAAATCAGCGAATCTGAGACGTTTTACTATGGAAGTCGTAAAATCAGAGAATACAATCAGAGAGCATCTCTGCGACTAAATCAGAGAATTGTGCCTAAATTGGCTCTACTATTCTCTGATTTAGCCATTATTGCACCATTCTTGAGTTTTGCCCCCACTATGCTCACAAGTCTTTCTCCACTTGAACAGGATACAAAGTTGTCACAAGCTTAAGACGTCTTACCTGTTTTGTTTAGGGGGATTGTCATGCTTGGCATAAGAAGCGGTGACAATTCGATCATCAATGGTAAAGTGTGGTTGCATGTTAGAAATGATCTCTAGCAATTGACTTGCTTCCTGCGTAAAAGAAAAATTGGCACGCATTGCGTATGTGTGGTAGTGCGGTAACTTAACAATTTGACACCCAAACCGGCCTGAACTGGCCAGACTTGGTATTTTACTCTGTTTAACGCCAGACGATTTCTCTCGTCAATGGGGAACCCCCGAGAGTCAATGGATTAACAGTGCTTTATTCCATAACCTTCAACTGAGCTGTGTTTTGTTTTCCCAGGAGATTCAAGTTGTCTTTTCGCAATATTTAGCTCTAATAGTACCCGCTATTGTTTTAGTATTGTAAATCATTATAGTGCCATGCAATTTTGCTTGACCAGAGTCCCTAAAAACTTGCCCTTCCTTAGTATTCCTGCTTGTTTTGCCGAAC
>BLFO01000143.1:102464-115697 GCA_014634245.1 Montipora cactus | reverse complement strand
ATCTATTATGCTCCTAGAATCATCCAGTAACCAGCAATCCCTGGAACCCAGGGACTGGTCACACTCAGTCTGATATACATTGTACCGTGGAAGTTTGGAAGGGAGGGGGGGATGCAAAAGTCCAACTGGACGAGCATGGCACAAAGTTGCTGGCAAAATGTGTGATGAATTGCCACATGGTTAGACGACTGAACGGGCGTGCACCTTTGTCAAACACTGATGACCTCTCTAAGATGATCAACTGAGCAAAACCACTACCGCACTTTGTTGTTAATTTTGTTAAACTGCATTTAAATTTACAGCACAAAGAGGTAGCTCGTATATTTAACAACTTGCCTGAAAGACAAGCAAAGGTCAATTACTTATTGGCCTCACAAGAGAAGGCGGAAGCTGCAAAGGTGAATCAGAACATTACATAACTGTATAACCAGATTGGATCATTGAATTTTGCGGCTGGTATTTTTTACAGGTCACAGACCACCGGTCAAAGGTCATTGTTTTACCAATATAGAAAATTTCCTACACATTCATAAAAGCTAACCTCAGGTCTAATTAGGCCTAAAGAACAGTTTTTTGGCCTAAGGTTAGCTTAAATTATGAATGCTCAGGATACTTTCTATATTGGTAAAACAATGACCTGTGACCTGTGGCCTGTAAAAAATACCAGCCGTAAATTTTGCCAGTCTAATGGTCAGTCCTTGAATTTGCATTGTGTTTGTTTCTTTTGAATGCAGGAAGAGAAGACAAAGAAAGATGATGTCACCTACTGTATCTGCCAAACAAGTGATACCAGCCGCTTCATGATGTAAGATTTTGACAAAAGTGATTGGTGCATCCTACATGTGTACCTTCCTGGTTGCATTGTCAGTGTTCATAAAGTCTTCATCGTCATCATCATCGTATAATGATTAATAGCAACCTTCATATTTTACTGACAATACAACATTGAGTGCAGAAATGAGTTTCCAATTTCAGACTGCAGTATTTGTGGCTAATGAACACTAAGTCCCTGCCTCTTGTTAATCTTGCTAGAAGAAAGCATTAATAATTATTTTCATCAATTAAAGGAAAAAAGTAGCCAATGCTTTTCATATCCTGTTGGCCCTTACTGAAGGCATTCCATTGCTACAGTGTACACGCACTTTTGGGAAGTAAAACGTCAACTAACCCTATACTTTGTCACTTCCATCATCCCTACCATCATTAATAAAGCCACTCTGACTGCCTCAGGCATAAGCCATCTCTCTCCTCTTTCTGTTCTGTACATACACTATGATGAACATGTATTAACCCTTTGACGTCCAAACCGGCCGAAACCGGCCAGACTTAGTATTTTACTCTGTCTAACGCCAGACGATTTTACTCATCAATGGGGAACCCCTGGGAGTCAATGGGTTAATTATTATCACTTTCTAGGGCATTTTTGGCACATTTTGGGAGCCTAAAATGTAGAATTTGGTGGGCTAAAATACATTTTAGTATGAAATTGTGCAATTGTGCAATTATAATATTAATTTCAGCACTTACAAATACACTTTATGGAACTTTCCTTTCTTCTCTTACAATTTTTGAAAACCCAAATGGCAAGATTTTGTAATTTCTTGCCAGCTTTGCTTGATGTTTTATTTTCATTGAGGGAAAATAAAAGCCTTTCAACTTGTAAACACCGGTGTCTGACATTTGCAGACTGCAGACTAACCCTAAATTACAATTACGGGTTCTTAGACTTAAATAATGTTTATCAGCGCTATTTGAAATGGGTGCTTAGACTTAAATAATGTTTATCAGTGCTATTTGTAGGCAGTCTGCAGTCTGCAGTCTGCAAATGTCAGACACTGTGTAAACACCCGCGTGATTGTTCTAGACTGTTTTGTTGTCTTTTAAAAAGTTTGTATTTCTTAATGACCTCCAGAGTGATAATAACAGTAATACAGTTTATGTTCTTGGGCATAAATATGTTTTGGGCCCTCCTCAGAGCTCATTTTAACCGTCACCTAGTGACCCGGGCTAAAATGGGTCTGAGTCAGGCCCAAAACATATTAATTTTTATGCCCACAAACATAAACTCATTCTATAATTGTTTTAGTACTCCATTTCTTTCACTTGTCACACCTCATGAGTTAAGAATTTCAAAATATTATTGTAGTGTAATCAATCATGGCAATCATGTTATGCACAGTGTACTTAATTAGAACTTCCTTTGTTTTACAGCTGTTGCGATAAATGTGATGAATGGTTTCATGGGGATTGTATTGGTATCACCAAGATGGAAGCAAAGGACATCAAGCAGTATTATTGCATACAGTGTTTAGGTTGGCTGGTTACCTTTTGTTGTCTTAAAAAATAACTTTTTATTGCAATGTGTAATTGAATTGTAATGACTACATGCCAGCACAGGTACATGATAAAATGCATCATGCACCACATTATTAGAAGTACCTCCTTACCCTTCTTCTTGTTCTTGTTCTTGTTCTTGTTCTTGTTCTTCTTCTTCTTCTTGTTCTTCTTCTTCTTGTTCTTCTTCTTCTTCTTCTTCTTCTTCTTCTTCTTCTTCTTCTTCTCTGACATCTGCTCATCTGTGTCATTAGCCAGTATTGCTCATAAGTTAGTAGCCTACATTGTAGTTCCTCTGCATGCTCCACACTATCACTTCACGGCACTTTTACAACAGGGAAAGAATGATGGCAACTGCACTTGCAGGACAAAAATGGTCTTTTACTTTGACTCATACAATTCACATTGAAAAAAATGACTGTTTCAACACAAGCAGACAGGATTCTTTCCATCTTAGACACAGGTTGCGATGATAAAGAAATTTGCAAAATTAATAATAAATGTTTGTCTCTTTTCAGATAGTGATACAGATCTTTTCATAAAGTATCGAACCAAAAAATCAAAACCAGAAAGGACAGAGATGGTAAACTCAGGGAAAAAGGAGAAACAGAAAATGAGCAAGGATGAAGTGAGATATGTGACTGTTGTTTAAATCTTTGCAGATGAGCCCTATTAACCACAATGTTGCTGATTGCAATTGGGTGCCTGAGACGTCCAGGAGCTTAGAATGCGATTGGCAGCCAGCCCCTAGATGAAGAGCCATGACTTGAAAACAGGCCCCTTTCACACTGATAAACAAAAAAATGCAGCTGCTCTAGCAATAACAAACACTAAAAACACCGTTTCCTTTTTATCCACTTATATTTCAATCAAATTCAGAGATCTTCTGCGGGGTGACTAACTAACCATTAACGTACATGTACAATGCTTTTTAAATTGCTGTATTGCCAAGCCGACGTGCATGCACTGAAATGACTACCATTTTAAAAGTCTAACGGAAAAATGTTACATTATCTCCTGTGTGCACCCATGCACGTCTTTCTGTTCTGGGCATAGAAACCACCATCCTCATTCAGTCCCTGTGGCTTCAATGTTCCCAATTTGTACATCCATTGTCCTTCCTTGTCACGCAACTCTTTCTCTCCCTTGACCCTGTCTATCAACTGTATACTCACATGTTCCAAACCTAAGTGTCCCAGACTATGAAACTGTTGGTAAAGAGAATAATCATTACTCTTATTTTCCAAACACAATCTAAGATGTGCATTGATCCTACTCCTGTGATTGTGAAAACTTAACCTAAAATTTGTGATAGAGGATTGAACATACTGAATGCCACATTTCCTACAAGTAATGAGATAGATCACATTGAGTTGCAGTTCAAGTCATAATTTATGCTGAATTCCTTTCCAGTGGATCTACTGTCAAAAGTTCTTCCCACGCATAGCAAATCACAAATTTGGCAGCGATTGCTATTACATTTTGATGTGCCTTTTACTTCATCCTTGGACGCAAACCAAATAGTCTGAGAGCAATATCAATTTAAAAAGCGTATCAGTGTGCACACGTTGCCTTGGCAATTCAGCAATTTCAAAAGCGTTGTACATTAACGGTTAGTTAGTCACCCTGAAGAAGATCACTGAACATGATTGAAGTATGGTTGTTGTTCTGTTCTGTTGTTTCATTGATTGTTTTTGTCACTTTCCGTGAAAAGCCGCTTTGGGAAGTGGTCAATAATTTAAGTATGTAATTGTATGTTGGATTTTAATTACCACCATTTTACTTTCAGAGTGATCGGAAGAGGTCAAGACGAACATGTGGAGAATGTGTCGCTTGTCTTACCATGGAAGACTGTGGCCAGTGTGACTTTTGCAAGGTATTATAAACTGCTACAGTTGGGTCTCAGCTTTAATGATTATGGAACTAAGGGATACATGCAAATGACTGATTGGCTGTTTAAATCATTGACTGACTGAGATTTGGCCGACTGTAACGAATGACTGGCTGACTGACGGGCTGTCTTGTTGGCAGGCTGAGCTGAAAACTAGTGGGCTGACTGATTGACCGACCGACTGACTGACCAATGTCCAACTGCGTGACTCACAAACTGACTTTTATAAAATACCCAAGTTATTCTCGCATTTTGATTGGTTCTTGCCTATGATCTGTTAGAGGACAGATGCCAATTGACATCAACATCCGCTTTTATGTGAATGAAGTTTAATAATTCTTTATTACATGTATATAAAACAAATAGATTCCATTTTGCTGTACGTCTTTTCAGTAATAGATGACAGAAGGTGTCAAAATGAGATGCAGGGATGTTGCAGTGGTGAGAGCACTCGCTTTCCACCAATGTGGCCCGGTTTCGATTCCCAGACCCGGTGTCATATATGGGTTGAGTTTGTTGGTTCTCTACTCTGCACCGAGAGGTTTTTTTCCAGGTACTCCGGTTCTCCCCTCTCGAAAAAAAACAAAATTTCATTTGATTTGTGTTAACTTGTTAATTTCAATTTACAGTGTCCCCAATTAGTGCCCTACGGCGCTAGAAGATTAGACACTTAAATAAAGTTCCTTTCCTTTTCTTTAAGAAAACCAGTGACACACTCGCCTATCGCCTCGTGTGCTGCTTTTTTGTTGTTACCACATTTTGACATTATCTGTGATCTATTACTGAACAGACGCACGGCAACATGGAATCTATTTGTTAAACAGATTGATTGACTGATTGATTGACTGACTGACTGACTGACTGACTGGATGAAATGACTTGCTGGCAGATCCACTGCCTTAACTGACTGACTGACTTAATAAATTCATGGATCCACTGACTGAATAAAATGGAAGAACTCTTGGATATTAAACAAACATTTTGATGAGGAGGAGGATGATAATGGCGATGGCTATGTAAGGTAAAAGGTAAAGTCTCTGCATACGAGCCAGAAGGCCCATTAGGCCAGAGCTTATTCCGATTTCCATGGCATGAAGTGACTAGGAGTATTTCTGCTCCCTCCTGGATGGGATGCCAATCCCTCCCAGGGTTACCCCCCAGCATTAAATTTGCTGGTACCCATTTATACACCTGGGTGGAGAGAGGCACCGTGAGAGTAAAGTGTCTTGCCTAAGAACACAACGCAATGTCCCCGGCCAGGACCCGAACCCGGACCACTCGATCCGGAGTTGAGCACACTAACCATGAGGCCATTGCGCCTTCCGCAATGGCTATGTATATGTGATATATCTATGATAGTAGTGATGATGATGATGATGATGACCGTCGTGGTAACCATGTTGTAAGGTCACTAATACAGTGTAAGGCCTTGAACGCCTTCTACAGATGTTTGCATGACCACATACATGTGACAGATGAATAGCAATTATTGTATTGATAAATTGAATAGTTTATGATGGACCGTAAGCTTGCATCACATAATGGTTACTTGATTTTTTTGTAGGATATGAAGAAGTTTGGTGGGCCAAACAAAATGAGACAGAAATGCCGCTTGCGCCAGTGCCTTGTCAAATCAAGAGTGAGACCTCTGTTCTTCATTCCTTTCTTTTTTTAAAATGGTTCATTTATCCATGCATTTAGTGTGACTTGTATTGGGATTTCCCAAATACATGTACAGTACATGTACACACTAACTCAATTCTGTATTGCTGTTGGGTGTCATGTCGTGAACAATTAATGAATGTTATATGTATGAGTCATTGCAAAACGATGTCACTTACCGGCATGTCCAGAAATGCACATGTAATTAGATGCACGCCCAATTTTGATTTCCGACTTAAAGTGTCCCTTTAAGTCTGTGCATTTGCTTCCTATTTCCAACAAATTATGATAATAGGCTATATTTCCGAGTTCATGTCTGCCTCCTCTTCAAAGCGAGTCTAAGTGCGAAGTTTTTGTTATGAAAATTAGCTTTCATTCATATGTAAAGTAGAACCAATTACGATCACAAAACCTTTGCACTTAGACTCGCTTGAAGGAGGAGGCAAACATGAACTCAGAAATGGCTTATTATTAGTTCAACGTTTCTAACCTTGGGTATCCTGTGCATAGGGTGAGCTTCTGCAAATTTTAGTTTTTTCGTTCGTTAGCTTTTTCAGCCAGGGCCATCTTGAGTTATGTCATATGTGGAAATAACAATTTAAACAACTCCAAATTGGATGCCAGAAATACTAATAAATTGTAATTATTGGACACCTACGCCATTTGCACGTCAATCATATGCACTTGGATGGGGTTTTTCTTGCTGTTTCTGTTTCTTTCTGTTTGCAAAACAAGGTATTCAAAGACCTTTTATCCTCACATTTAGTTACAGTTACAATTAATTAGTAATTGGACTTTGTGTCGTACAATTACAGGTAATTGTGGTCATAATTTCAAATCGGCTGAGTGTGCGATTTTGAAATTACTTGCCTGATTATTCCCTGAATTATACTCCACTTACGGTAGTCCTATTACTTTTAGTATTTTTTTGCCAGTGTAATAATATGTGATTACCTATACTAATAATATTTTTTATTGTGATACATTAGTTAAAGATTGGCCCCTTTCTTACATGAACATGTATTGCAGATTTGCCAATACAAGCAGAACTTTCAACTTTCATTTTATATCTTGGTCTACGTAGCTCTGAGTTTTTACTGTAGCCGTTCCTGTTGTTATTTACCAGGTCCTTTTGAGAGGAGGTACAATATACAGAGACATGTTGAAGGAAGAAGAAGCTAGAAGGGAGGGGGACCCTTTTTTTGATGTCGAGGTACAAAGCAAAAACTATTCTTCAAAAATAATTTTCTATTTGCAGTGGTCAAATGTTGTGTTTAATTTTTCTTTTATTTCTTGATTTTAAGTTGTCATTATTTCATTCTCACATTATGTTTCCTTAATTTTATAATAAAATTTCTTTTTTATCAATGGTTGTATTTTTGAACGAAAGGGAGAAGTGAAACTCAAACTTCCGTGGACAATTTGAGAAAGTGCCTCTTAAAGACACCTTAAAAATTCAGGTTGCTCTAACAGGATTTAAACCCATGACTTCTGTGATGCCGGGGCAATGCTCAAAATTTTCTTTTTTTTTTTTGAAATTCCCAACAATTACATTTATTCAACACAAAGAGCATAGCTTACAAATCACTTACTTCACTTATTCAACTGCACTTACATTATTGACAATAAGATATTTAAGCTACTTACAAAACAGTATTTACACTACTTACAATACACAATACACAAAACACTAAGCACTACTTACAATGCTCAAATGACTGAGCTATGAAGCCACACATGAATGAAGGGGTAGTTTCTAAAGAAACTGTGGTGCTGCGTCGGTGGGGAAGTAGTATACAAAAATTTGGTTTTATCAACGGAGTTGATAATGTAAATTGGCCACCGTACAGAGATTCTAAAAGCTGACGTTTCGAGCGTTAGCCCTTCGTCAGAGCGAATCGAGGGATTATGGGTTACGTGTAGTTTTTATAGTAGAGTAGGAGCTACGCTATTGGTGGTAACATGGCAACGTGAAAAATAGGAATATATTAGTTAAATGAAAAGCGTTCGTTAATACCGTGAGGATTAAGGGTGCCGATTTGAAAGATGAATTTTTGTTCCAGATTCTTGCGGCTTTCCGTCGTACCTAGATGTAGGGAAAGGCCGCAGATAGCCATGTGTTTTTTGGAGTGGTTAGGCAGATTAAAATGGCGAGCGACTGGCTTGGATGCATCCCTGTCATTCTTCTCAACATCGCGAAGGTGTTCGCGGAATCGGTCACCTAGTCGTCTACCTGTCTCACCAATGTATAATTTATTGCATAACGTGCAGGTTATGCAATAAATGACATTTGCGGAGGTACATGTGAAACGATCGGTGATCTTAACAGATCGCTTAGGTCCCGATATCTTGCTAGTGTTAACAATGAAAAGACAAGTTTTGCATCGTGAGCGCGCGCATTTGAAAGTGCCGGGTTGCTCGTTAGTTTTGAGCGCGCTTCTAACTAAAAAGTTGCCTACGTTTTTGTCGCGTTTGAATGAAATAAGTGGAGGTTGCGAAAAGATTCTACCAGTCTCGGGATCATTTTGGAGTAATTTAAAATTACTAAGAATGATGCTTTTGACTGCGTGATTATGAGGATGGAAAGTGAGGGTGAATGGAATTCTGTCATTCTTATCTTTTTGTGACGTTTGTAGTGATGACTGTCGATCAAATTGTTGGGCGCGATGATGGCCCGCTTTGACCACAGAGACAGGATAGCCACGTTTTTCGAAGAACTGGCACATCTCCTCTGATTTGCTGGAAAAATCGGAGTCATCACTACATAGACGTCGAAGTCTAAGAATCTTTTCGCAACCTCCACTTATTTCATTGAGAACGCGACAAAAACGTAGGCAACTTTTTAGTTAGAAGCGCGCTCAAAACTAACGAGCAACCCGGCACTTTCAAATGCGCGCGCTCACGATGCAAAACTTGTCTTTTCATTGTTAACACTAGCAAGATATCGGGACCTAAGCGATCTGTTAAGATCACCGATCGTTTCACATGTACCTCCGCAAATGTCATTTATTGCATAACCTGCACGTTATGCAATAAATTATACATTGGTGAGACAGGTAGACGACTAGGTGACCGATTCCGCGAACACCTTCGCGATGTTGAGAAGAATGACAGGGTTGCATCCAAGCCAGTCGCTCGCCATTTTAATCTGCCTAACCACTCCAAAAAACACATGGCTATCTGCGGCCTTTCCCTACATCTAGGTACGACGGAAAGCCGCAAGAATCTGGAACAAAAATTCATCTTTCAAATCGGCACCCTTAATCCTCACGGTATTAACGAACGCTTTTCATTTAACTAATATATTCCTATTTTTCACGTTGCCATGTTACCACCAATAGCGTAGCTCCTACTCTACTATAAAAACTACACGTAACCCATAATCCCTCGATTCGCTCTGACGAAGGGCTAACGCTCGAAACGTCAGCTTTTAGAATCTCTGTACGGTGGCCAATTTACATTATCAACTCCGTTGATAAAACCAAATTTTTGTATGAAGCCACACAGTTGGGAGCAGCTCAATTTGTTGGGCTCATTTGTTCCTGTGAAAGGATTCAAAATGCAGTGAATGAAAGAAATGTATGAATTCGAAGCGCACGTTATAAGTGATCCTCTGAACAGTTTAATCTATTCGCTCGGCAGGCGCCCTGTTGAGGCTTGTATAAAGTCCTTTTTTCATAAAGAAAACATGAGCACTTGGACTCTGAGGCAATTTCCAGGTCCATTACACCACCAGGCCATGGTTAACATATGTGTCAAGTGTAAGGACCTGTAAAAACACATCCCTTTCAATGCAATGCTCTTTCTCATACACCTGTCAAGTCATAACTATTTTACCTGGCAATATAGTAATAAATTGTTTCCTTTTGGGTAACATACAAGGAATCCTTTATGGTCCTTCAAGACCGTTAAGAATTAAATGAATGTGAACACATTGTGCTGGTGTTTGATGTTTGGGTTTTCCCTTGCTGAAAACAGTCTTAATGTATCTTTTATGACATAGAATCTTACACCCAGAAAGCAAAGAAGAGCAGTGAAAATGAAGCATGCCAAATCTGAGGGTAGAAAGGTTTGTAACTTAACAAGGCTGTTACAAGTCTTGCTTATCCTTTTTTATTGCAATTACATGTTAATGCAAAAATAAGTTAGCAAAGGAGTTTGAGGGCAGAAACAACGGTATTGGTAGGAAGCCAATCCTAGTCTGCGTAGCAAGTGTTTCAGTGGGGAAAGACCTCATGTATATACCCACCACGTACATGTTGATGAAGGTAAATGAACGTAAGTGAAGGTAGATGAAGGTAAATGAACGCAATTTGAAGGTAGCTGAAGGTAAATGAACGTGAATGAAGGTAGATAAAGGTAAATGAACGCAATTGAAGGTAGATGACGGTAGCTGAAGGTAATGAACGCGAATGAAGGTATATTAAGGGAAATGAACGCGAAGAAGGTAGCTGAAGGTAGCTGAAGGTAAATGAACGTGAATGAAGGTAGATGAAGGTAAATGAACGCAATTGAAGGTAGGTGACGGTAGCTGAAGGTAATGAACGCGAATGAAGGTATATTAAGGGAAATGAACGCGAAGAAGGTAGCTGAAGGTAGCAGAAGGTAGCTGAAGGTAAATGAACGTGAATGAAGGTAGATGAATGCGAGTGAAGTTAGATGAAGGTATATTAAGGTAACTGAACGTGAATGAAGGTAAGTGACGGTAAATGAACATGCCATTGATTTAAGGTACATGAAGGTATATGAGGGTTAAGGAACGTGATTGAAGGTAAGTAACCATGAGTGAAGGTAGATTAATACGGATGATGATAAATGCATATGGATGAAGGTGAATTGATATAGATGAAGGTAGATGAATGTGGATGACTGAATAATGGGAACTGAATAATTTAGCGTTTCTTACGTAGTCGGGGACTCATGGTGGGTATATACACGAGATCTCTGCCTTTCCGTGGGGTTCTTTTCGATCTTTTGATCGAGCAAAAATTGGGGCTCTCGACCCATTTTTTTATTCGGTCAAGACGTCGAAAAGCCTAAACCTTGGTCTTTTTCTTTTTCCAAGAATTAAAACGCTTGCTTCTCTTGACGAAGGCTAATCCAATCCCAACCAATGTCTTGGCTGACACACTGACTGACACGTCAGCCAAGAGTCAACCGACAGTAAGCCGACAATCGACCAACAGTTGGCCAACTGTTGTAGTGACAACCGATGAATAGAACTGGCCACTCCACTCAGAGAAGTCAGCAACTTTTTTCCTAAATTGAAAAAATGAAGACAAATTCTTTCAGACCTAAGTTTACAAATCATTTAGACAACGACAACATGAAGTCGTCTGAACATGGTCATCAATTTTGCTTTTGATATGTGGCGTTCGGGAGCATACTTTTAAAAAATGGCATGCCCCCAGACACCGCTAGAGAAATGGGAAATAAGGCCCCTTGTTGATACAGTTGGTCACTGCACTCAAACCAGCTGCCACGAACATCAAGTTCTATTGAAACCCCAGTCACATGGAAGTGCAGAATCTTTGGGTACTGTCCTTTTGTCAGAATTGGCTGGCCAGACCTGTCAATGACGTATGCTTAAATGGGTTACAGAATGCAAAAGAGGTTATAGAGTCTGAGTGCAATACGGACGTTGCTATGGAAACAAAGCGATGGAGTGATTTTGTTGAGTGTATAATAGGTGCGGTTTACACACACCATGGTAAATTATCCCGCGGTGCCTCATACTTGGGTTTTAGTATACCGTGTTAACCAGCGGTCACACGTTACGAAGATTACCGAGGCAAAAATAAATCTCACGCAATCCATAGGCAGAAAATTTAATCACAACATTATCAGCATCGTGATTGGCTCTTGTACCCCGGCCATCAAAACACCGTTCCAACTTACCGCGTTAAATGTCATGGCCGCTTCGTTTGATCTTTTTGACGTATCCATGGAAATTTACCACGGGAGATTTACCTTGGGAAATGTCGGTCACACGCACCAAATGCAGTTTCCCGTGGTAAAAGGGTCGTTTACCGCTTTGGCCAATCAAAAAGGACGGAGACAATCCAGTAAACCAATCAAAACTCGAAGTAATTACACGTAGCCGACACAAAGCGCGGGAAAATGTGCACGCGTGAGCCGCGATTGGTTTTGGTTTCACTTCTGATTGGTTGAAAAAGTGGCGCGAGAACTTTGAACCAATCACTGAGTGAAGTAATGTAAAACCAAAGTAATTATCTTTTTATTTTCGACACTCAATTGAAAACCGCTCTAAAATGCTCTTTCAAAACGTCGCTCGTGCCCACAAATCACGAAATGCAGGCACGTTCATACGATTTCCAATACTACTTTATAGAGTTAGTTCTTCCGAATGCCCGGTGTGGCCGGTCAGTGCTGTCAAATGAAAAGCATCCTTCAATACAGTTGCATGTATTAGAATGGTGAGGGTTGATTTTAAACAAAGCACTGGCCTTTTTTGACAGCCCTGAGCAATGCAAATGGCAAAATATTTTTCAGGAGAGACTAAGACAACCCAGTGAGAGACCACGCAAACGGAAAAGAATCGCATCTAATGAGGACAAGACAAGAATGTCCATTGACTATGCCGAGGAAAAAGAGAAGGATGAAGTTCCCCGTCAGTGCTATGGCCCAGGATGCGCCAATGCAGCTCGCGTTGGCTCTAAGTATTGTAGCGATGAGTGTGGAATACAGCTAGCAGTCAGGTAAAGAATGCCTCTTACAAACCGAATTGAAGGTCCGTACTTTGAGTTACAGTACGAGGATCTGTAACTTACAGTACGGACTGAGATAACGAGGTTAGTCGGGAAGATATTTATTATATCTCTGAGGCAATAAGGCATGCTGGGAAAGGAAGCTAGTTGAAGTCAAGTGGAAACTATCACAAACGATTAGCGTGTGTAAGAATCTGAAAAACAAATAAATCCCATTGGCTCTTTGAAATAGTTGCTTCCAAGATTCAAGCAGTTTCACAAGTTTATTTCACGTAAAGCCAGGGGGCCAGTTGCTGGAAGCCTGATTAGCACTGGCGGTTGGTTAAAAGGTATCAAAACTTATAGGTTTCCACGGTATTAATGTAAGACCGGTCAGCACTTCCTATGCTTCAAGCAAACTAGGGCCGGCTTTGAGTGTAGTTCGCAAGTTTTTCCGCATTCCCCTCCCCACTGTTGCCATTGTTCGAGCTCTCTTGGCAAGTTTTCTACTGAACCCTCTATTCGATATATAAAATGTGCTAGCCCAGATATAGAGTACAAATCATTTTTAGCTACTTTTGTATTGTTTATTCCCTTGGGTGGTGATTTGGGCTGTCGAGATGTTCTTGCCCTCTGTTC
>BLFO01000143.1:76237-101105 GCA_014634245.1 Montipora cactus | reverse complement strand
TGGGTCCTCGTAAAATTAAGGATTAATATCACTTGTGTTTTCAGAAGTTGCTGAAATTGCCCTCGTCGCTGCGCGACTCGGGCAATTTCAGCAACTTCTGAAAACACGCGTGATATTAATCCTTAATTTTACTCGGCCCCATGCGATTACCTATACTAATTGAGGTTCGAGGTAATTTTTAATTGAAATGCCCCATACATATACGGTGTAGATGGTGGCACCAACGTTTTTTTAAGGGATTAAAGAGGTGAGAAAATGCTTTTGTTTCTGTTTAGACGTATACAGGTGATTTTGCCTCAACGAATGTCAGAGTGGAAGAAGACACCAAGTTATGCTGATGCCAAGGCTGAGGAAACTCAGAAGGAATTAGCAAAAAAGAAGCAGGTATTTGTAATGTAATATAATGTAGATGTGTCACATAAAAGTCTGTGTGATCATTGAAAATGAAGAAGAAAACACTTACGTTGCTTAAAGGGAGCTATGAGCTGGTCTACCAAACTACGGTAGCCATCAAAATAAGAATTATTGAGATATTCTTAATTTCATGTTTGTAGTTGACAATTTCATATTATGGGATCAAGCTGTGCATAACATTTAGAATCCTGCAAACCGAGGAGTGTTTGTCTAGTTGAATATATAGACCTTTTTTCTGTTATGTGCTTAGTTACCTGGCCTCTAAATGAAAGTGAGGCTGGAGTTCACCCTCTCATGATACAGACTGCTAGCTTTTCTTATGTTAACGATTTGCTCTCATGCTAATTAGTTGGAATTTACATTTAAAAAACCATTGAGGTTTCTATCGAAACAAGGTCAAGTCTAGCCTCACTTTCATTCATAGGCCAAGTAATTAAGCACACAACTATAAAATGGTCTATAAAACCCTCAGAAATCTGTATAATTCCTTACATCATGCAGAATTTTCAAAAAAAATGTTTGTTTGAAAGCCGTTGACCTTAAATCCACGAGTAAATGGAGAACTTGTTTTGAATTTTGTCCTTCAAAAACGGTCTTGGGAACGAGTCCGATTCAACCATTGCTTCCACCAATGCGTTGGTCGACATTCGACCGACAGTCAACCCACTATCGGTCCACTGTTGGTCCAATGTTGGTCCTCTGTCGGTCCACTGTTGGTCCAATGTCGGTCCGCTATCGTTCCTTTGTTTGTCCACTGTTGGTCGACTTTCTGCCGACACATCAGTCATCAGCAATATCGGTAATGTGTTGGCCAGCGCATTGGTTGACGCGTTGGTTGGATCGAATTTGTTATTATAGGGATCTTTAGACTGGTGGACGAGGACGACTACGACTACGAGTACGAGTTCTTCCTTCTGAGCACGCGCACTTCGAAAAATGTCGGCCTCCAAACCTTATGCGCATGTTCAGTACGGGAAATTCCTACTCGAAGTCGTCCTCGTTCTCCGTTCGAAAGGTCCCTACTATAAACAAAAAAGCCTTTGCAATGTAATGTTACGTTCAAGGAAAACAAGAAGGGTAAATCAAAATTGAAGGCTATGTGCAGTCATTTGTGTAACATTTTCAATCATTAGGCTATAGATTGATGTCACTATTGTTTTAAGAATGACTGCTTTGTCGGCTAGTGAGAATTATGCAAGGAACCTTAGACAAAAACGATAACATATTTGGAATGAGTAATTTGCTGTATTATTCGTTGTCAGAAATTAATTTGCATGATATATAACTACATCACAGTTACTAAATTGGGTTAATACGTGTAACTATATTACATAAATTAATGTTGTGTTTCTTGTAGGAAGCTCAAAACAAGCTGCTAGAACTTGACAGGCTCAGCAATGAGCTCGATGCTTTCGTAGAAAAAACTAAAAATGCTGCAATTGAAGAAACAGAGGTGGGTTATATTTTTCCCTGTTGATAGTTTCTCATGAAGTCATATAGTAATCAGGTATACCAAGAGTCAATCACCCGAAAGTAGAGCGAGTTTCAATCAAGTGTCGCAAAACCAAAGTAATTACGTTGGCCAATCAAAAAGGACGGAGACAATTCAGGAAACCAATCAAAACTCGAAGTAATTACACGAAACCGACACAAAGCGCGGGAAAATGTGCACGCGCGAGCCATGATTGATTTTTGTTTCTCTTCAGATTGGTTGAAAAAGTGGCGCGAGAACTTTAAACCAATCACTGAGTGAAGTAATGCAAAACCAAGGCAATTCTCTAATAACTTTCTCTAAGATTTACTCAAATTCGTTGATTGCAGCTGACGTCATGGCAGCTGACGTCACGGTGGAGAGAACAATAGCGAAAAAGTCTTTTGAGAATTTGACTGTATCATTATGCAAAACTTGGGCTACATCTTTTTATTATTTTGGCACCAACATGGCCGTCTTGTCACGTGAGTGCAATCAAAGGATTGGCCCAGTCCCCATCAGCGTCAGAAAAGGATTTATTTTTAAACCAAGTTTTTTCGGGAAAATAAGCAATAGACCAAGTCGGCTAACTCAACAAACCCTTTGGGAATATAAAACGTTCCGTTCCAGGTATTTCCATATCATTTAAATGTGAATGCTGCATTATAATGCAAACACAATACACAAAGAATTTTAACCCTGGGAGATTTGAATTAGGTACAATATTTGGTCTATTGTTGATTTTCCCGAAAAACTGGACACTTTTCTGACGCTAATGGGACAAACCCGACACCAGATTCTTACTCCTGAGTAATAGACTCTGGGGTATACTTGGTAACTCGGGCGTTAACTTGGAAAAACCTGAGCGTTACAAGTAGGAGTGCAACCTATAATCCTTTGGATTTCTAATCTAGATTCTCTACAAGTGAGTTACGGGAGACGCGAGGGACGCCATTAAACGAGATTCAGGTGACATACGTGTTGCCTACTGCCTGGTCATTGTAGAAAGGTGGTGCAGTGCAATGTTCACCGCGCACCGGTGGCTCAGTTGGTTGAGCATCGGGTTGTCATGCGAGAGGTCGCGGGTTCGAACCCCGGCCAGATCAGTACTCATGATCTTAAAATAACTGAGGAGAAAGCGCTGCCTTAAGTTTGTAATGACGTCTGCAAATGATAAGGACTATAAACCGTAGGCCCCGTCTCACAACCCTTCAATGTTCATAATCCTGTGTGACGTAAAAAGAGCCAACACACTTGTCGCAAAGAGTAGGGCATTTAGTTCCTAGTGTTGTGGTCTGTCTTCTGTGGTTGGGAGGGTAAATGCTCGGAGATCTTAGCTTACCAAGCTACTCTAAAATCCGGGGATAAATAAACATATGATATGATAAACATATCATGAAGTTCCCTGTGGAACGTTAAAGAACCCACACACTAGTCGAGAAGAATTGGGGATGGCGTCCTGACTGATCCGGAGATCCCGCTCTGACCCTCGTTGAATTTGATCCTGGTAGTCCCAGATTCAACTTCCCAGCCGCACTTGTAAATAGCCAACTGGTTTGCCACTAGCCAGCTGGGATTTTTAACAGTTGTTGTTGTTCTGTTCTGTCGTTTCGTTGTGTTTCATTGGCCCTGAAAAGCCCCTAAGGGAAGCGGTCAATTAAGTATGCAAGTATGTATTGTACTTATCCACTGGTTAGTGATTTATCTGGAGGATAGCGCTATCCATCGTTTGAACAACTTGGGCCTGAAGTGTAACATCTAATCCAACAAAAGCAGGTAGAAAGCATGGCTGTGCATCTTATTACAGTCTTTACCTGCATTTCTGGACATAATTGGATTCAAAAAGGGTGTTCCATTTTTGATAACAAGTCATGAAAGGGAACCTGGTAGAAATTGCTTCCAAAACTTCAACATGCTCTAACAAATAAATCACAAACAAACAATGCAGTGTTGCGCAATTGCAATGTCATGGGTTCGAACCCTGTTCAAGCCTGGATTTTTTTTTTTTTTTGCTTCCAGTTGCTAAAGTTGATCATGTAACTTCGATGATCTTTCTAACTTTCATTCCATTTCGGCCAATTCACATTTACTTTTTGTTAATTTGGGCATCACGGTGTATCATGCCTAGAAATGCAAGTAATAACATGTAAGCCTACCGGTGTCTAACAATAAGGTTAGGGCAAAGGTTATATTAGCGTTATTTTTATCAATGAACGTAATGGTGTATGAGATGCATAATATATTGAACTGCGGATATGAAATCAAGTGGCTTCATAGCTCAGTTGGTTAGAGCGTCCCACCGGCATCGCGAGGTCACGGTTTCAAACCTCATTGAAGTCCTGAATTTTCAGGCTTCTCTACGCAGCAATAGCTTCACTTGATTTCACATCTGCAGTTCAATATGATTCATTTTATATATCATTTCGTTCATTAGAGACCTTTAGCACCGAAGTTTTCGGGATATACCGTACATCACTTACCGCAAGAACGGTGTCTTGATGTTGAAACTCGAACCGCAGACTGCAAACGTGACGGCAAGGACAAGATCACGTGGTTTCCCGAGGTTCGCCGTTCGTGGTATTGCCCGAAAAATTCGTTGCTAAAGGTCTCTATTGATTCATTCATCACCAGAACACTTAAATCCACAAATGACCAGCTTCCAACATCAGTGGCTTTATAGCTTACTTGGTTAGAGCGTCGCACCGGCATCGCGAGGTCACGTTTCGCTAAATCAGTTTGGATGGGGTGAACTTGGTAGTATTCAGAAATGTGATTCATTATTGAGAACATTTGTAGTGAGGTCGAGAAAGACGGCGATATTCAACGATAATTGCTAACTATTCGTTTTCGCAGACTCAAGAAACTGATGTAGAAACTGAGACGGATCTTCAGATCCATTGTATTACTTGCGGGTTGCCATTGGTTCCTAAAGTAGCTCTACGACACATGGAGAAGTGCTATATGAAGGTACATCATACCAATCTGTTCACATCAAGATATACATTTACACAAATTCAATTAGAAATTTAGATGTAGATAAATATGAAAAGGGAGTTTCGAGCCCGGTTATCCTTATAACTAAAAACACCCCTGAGTAAACAAATTTATAAAAAATTTGATTGCACTGATGAAAGAATAAAAGAGAGAATTATTATGGTAAAAATGATTTCAGTGCTTTTCTCTCGTCTCCCCTGCAACACAAAGAACCGTTGTTCTAAATATAAAAATTAACTATTTAAGTGTTTCAGAGCAGTCACAAAAAAACTTGTTCAATTTCAGCTGGCGTATTCTCATTTTCCTTTGATATTTCGAGAGGCGGGTCGGTCTGAAACACAGGTCATATTCCACGGGTCAAGACTAGAATTCCCTGCTCCGCCGATAAACAACTGAGCCAAAAGGTTCTCCAAGACCTGAACAGAAACAACATTTTTATAGAGACCGGAAACGAGTTTTGTGTTTTCGTTTGCACGCAATGCAATATCCGGTTATTGTAGCACTGTGTAACATACCTTATCAGGCTGATTACATAATTTTATAAAGTTCTCCCGTTATTGTTGAGAAAAACTATTAAATATTTTAAATTACCATCGTAGAAATTTGTAAAGCATCTGTTTACTGGTTTTGATTAGAGTCAACGCCGTTAACAACAATTTAAAGTGCCCCTAAGCCTTCAAGTTGTTTTTTTTGGTAGATTTTCATATCTCTCAGGAAGCCATTTTCGGGAATTTGTTTTTTTAATATTGAATCCTGACTTTTTTACGAGCGCTAAAAGTGAAGGCAGTCGCGACCACTTTTTCACCTATCGTTCACATTAGTCCCCCACTCGGCCAAATGTGTCTATTTATCCAGCGTGACGTAAGAAAAGGACATCGTGCAAGCTTGAGTTGCTGGAATGTCCTTTTCTTACGTCAAATATCGGACGCTTCACACTGGCTCGTTCCTAATGAGCCCACGAGACAATAATTTGTCCAGCGGAGCTTATAGCGCGCAAATTTCAGTAACTTCAAGCGCTAGTAAGAAAATCAGGATTCGGTCTTTTTGAAATTTTTTTTGCGAAAATGAGTTCTTGAAAGATATGAAAATCTACCAAAACCATAACAAGTTGAAGGGTTAGAGGCACTTTAAATGTGAACAACGTTCGCACTTAACCAGATTGTTGCGTCACGGAATGTGGACTTTAGACTTCGGACTAGGGAATTGAACTAGATATTGACCAAGATATTGTTTCGTAAAAAACCACTGAAATACTGTGGATTTCAAAGGAATTCGGTTAAAATTCCCTCGAATAAAGTGTAGGCTAGCCGTAGCCTCTTGTTAGAGAGAAATCGTCGGTTTAGTCCTTCAAACAGATGCGTGCAAGCCTGTGACTGCTTCATACCACTCTTTCACGAGTATAAATTTGCCCCAAAATAGGGCATCATAGCTCAGTTGGTAAAGAAATTTTGTTACTGCGTTTCTCTTCCAGAATGAAAGCTTAACAACTTTTGGTTCCATCTATAAAAGCGCAGGGTAGGGTTCGATGTGTTTTTGTTTAACTTACTTGCATAGACCTAATCGGCTAACTCAATAAATCGAATGCATAAATGGCGGCCAAAAAAGCATTCTTTTGTTTATGTGCTAATTAGACTCACTAGCCTCGTTTGCATCTACAAAATACAAAAGAAATTTTGCTTGAGAGCGAGGCTAGTGAGTCTAATTGGCACATAAAAGAATACATTTTTGGCCGCCATTTATGCATTCGGTCTATGTTGTACCCAATTCAAATCTCCCGGAACTAAGATTCTTTGTGTATTGTATTTGCATGATAATGTTTTATTCCCAAAGGGTTTGAATTGGGTACAACGTTGAGTTGGCCGATTAGGTCTATTAGTAAAAGTAGTTTATTGAAATATGCAGTTCTTTGTGAAATTTCATTTTCACTTCAAGTTATAGTACATTTTAGTCACCTATTTAACTTGAGTGCATGATCATTTTTCATCAGAAACCTGTTCTGTGACTATTACAACTCTCAGCAAAAGATTTACTGTAAAAGACTCCGGGTTTTGTGTCCGGAACACACCAAGGAACCAAAGGTAATTAATTTTAATTAATTATATTTTAGCACGATAGGTAAAATCAGCATTGCTGGTGGGGTCGTGCAAACAATAGTTACAGAAAAATGAAATACTTAAAACATATGTACAATTTAAAATTTAAAACTTAAAAAATAAAATCTATCAGAAATTTTATTTTTTAACGCGACTGACTCGTCTTTTTTTCAGAGCGGTCAGTTTAGTTCCTAAACTGTGGTGCTGCGTCGGTGGGAAAGTGAACACAAAAATGAGTTTGAATTGATAAACTCATTCTGTGCCTCACCTATATATCCAGGTTTGCACGCAGCTGCAAAAATTGCAATTTTTCGCATAAATCGTAAAAGCTGAAAAGAAGAAGATAAGTCCCCAACTTGGACTCAAACCTGGACATCTCTCCTGTGCCTGGGTTTAAAACAGCATTCCCGCTTGTGCCAAGTTTCCCTCGCACGTTCTAATTTTACTGCGCGTGGATCGCGTGTTCTCTCGCTTAATGGTAGGATCTTTTCCTGTGTCTTACTCTGCGATTGAAAACGCTTTGTCTGCTTGTTTTTGAAAGATTTCTGCTTCGGACGTGTGTGGCTGTCCAGTTGTTTGGAACGTGTTTGAAGAAACTGGAGATTTTTGTCGCGCTTCAAAGAGGAAATGTGTAAAACATTACTGCTGGGAAAAACTGCGACGAGCTGAGATTGACTTACAGAGAATTCAACAGGTTTGTGTTTGCACCCTATTAGTAGCTGGTGTTTTATTTTCTTCGAAGAAGCTCTTTAATTTTTAAATTTTGCGAGAGGAAGGGGTACTCGCGCGTGACATCTCGATCATAATGACATGAAATCTAGACACTACATTCACAAGCTTCAGTTACCATTGTAGACTTGTACATTATTAGGTGAGAGATTGGGTTAAATAGTCTTAAAAGCACCCTCACTTTGGGACCCCAAGAGCAAGGTTTTGGTAAATATTTGCAGTCTCCTGCACAAGAACAAACATAATCGTGGCAGGAAAATGGTCTTATAATTGCTGGATTGATAAGGAAAACGTGAATAAGATCTTTTTCGAGACGGATATGTCTGAAATTTTTTTCTTTTTTTAATATTGTAAATGAAACCAATCGCCTATTAGCTGACCTTGTCTTTGTGGCTTGTTTTTTTTTTTTTTCCAGTGGCTTAAACTCGAAGAGGCTTTTGAACAAGAAAGATCTTTGAGATTTAGAGCGGCGCAAAGAGGAGGAGTACTGGGACTTTTGCTTCATCGAACAATTTGTCACGATTAGTTACCAGGCTATCGCACCCTTCTGGGTCAGCGCCCACTCTTTTGCGTACTTACAAAGTGAAAGGGAACCTCGAAAACGAGTTTAGTCTTGCTTTTTGACGTTTTCCTCGTTCCTACACGGCTTTTCTCATACTCCATTTACGTGTTTGCAAACGTCACCGAAACACTTGGACCACGTGACTTGCAACATATTTATCGAGATGGGACCTACAACAGAGAAGACCTATAAAACTGGCAACTTCAGGGAGGACGCTATTTGTTGGTTATCAATACTTGTAAATAGATAAGAATAAATCGTTTTATTTTTTTTTCACATTGCCCTTGATTTGTTCTTGACGTTTAACCGCTAAGGCCTGAAATTTTCAACACTGCACCGATATGTTCAAATTCCGTTCAAGGCTGAATTTTTCAGGCTTTCCTTTCGTTACTGCTTAAAACCCCCAGAAGTTAACGGGTATTGAGAATGAAGGATATTATCAGCGTAACAAGTGTGAACTTGATATAATACCGAAATCCATGATACTATTTGTGAGAATAAACGTTTCGACTGTGAGAATGAAAACATTAAGTAACGTTCGTGACTGCATTGATAAAAAATCTGAAAATGCTCCTTTCCGCAGTACATATTTGTCTTGCAGAAGACAAAACAGAATGAGAAACGCATCAATGACAACATAATCACAAATCTCACAACACAAAAACATTCTTTAAACCAGTTTTTTTAGGATTATCAAACGCTGTGAACCAAATACTAAACTTACGTTGTATGTTCAATTTATTGTAAGTTTGAGTAAGTGTTTTTGGCTCATTTTTAACTGGAAAAAATCGCTTCGCTGCGCATGCGTCATTACACGTGTCGTCGTTAATGAAATTTCTGTTTTCACTGGGTTTGTTCCTTGCTCAGTTGTCGTTAGTATTGGACTCTAGCAAAAACGGCTCTGAATCAGGAGAAAGATGACAAATGTTGTGAAACATTGGATGGGAACCCTGGGGGACATTTGGTCAGTGGCTTTGACCTGCTCTTTGTAGGGAACATCCGCCAGACATGGGAGATGATGATCATGATTGATGACTATAATAATAATTTGTTGGAACGCTAAGAGGGCTTTTCAGACTAAGTCATTGTTTTTTACATCAACGAATTTTCGAGGGAGGGGGTGGGGGTTTGATGCCGCAGCTCGCCATGCCCATCTGCTACAGGACAGGACCTATTTTCACCTGTCATAGCATCCCAGGTCGTTCAACTCGCGTCTTGGAGTCGGTGACACCTGATGAAGCGAGTCGTGTTCACTGAACTGTGACATATCTCGTGAAATACTATTCAGGATAAAAATCGTCTTAATGTCTTGTAGTATTCAGGGTCGACAAAATCCTCCATTTCCTCCTTTGTGACCCAAATGTGATCGCTGTAATCTTCACTCAGTCTCACATAGCCTGTTGCATAATTCACTTTGTAGAAAAACACCTGGAAAATACGAATAAATTCTCAAACGAAGAATCACGTGAACACGAAACATAATAACCCTTATTCACGATACAAAAATTTTGGTTTTATCAACGGAGTTGATAATGTAAATTGGCCACCGTACAGAGATTCTAAAAGCTGACGTTTCGAGCGTTAGCCCTTCGTCAGAGCGAATCGAGGGCTTATGAGTTACGTTTAGTTTTTATAGTAGAGTAGGAGCTACGCTATTGGTGGTAACATGGCAACGTGAAAAATAGGAATATATTAGTTAAATGAAAAGCGTTCGTTAATACCGTGAGGATCAAGGGTGCCGATTTGAAAGATGAATTTTTGTTCCAGATTCTTGCGGCTTTCCGTCGTACCTAGATGTAGGGAAAGGCCGCAGATAGCCATGTGTTTTTTGGAGTGATTAGGTAGATTAAAATGGCGAGCGACTGGCTTAGATGCATCCTTGTCATCCTTCTCAACATCGCGAAGGTGTTCGCGGAATCGGTCACCTAGTCGTCTACCTGTCTCACCAATGTATAATTTATTGCATAACGTGCAGGTTATGCAACAAATGACAATTGCGGAGGTACATGTGAAACGATCGGTGATCTTAACAGATCGTTTCACATGTTACCACCAATAGCGTAGCTCCTACTCTACTATAAAAACTAAACGTAACCCATAATCCCTCGATTCGCTCTGACGAAGGGCTAACGCTCGAAACGTCAGCTTTTAGAATCTCTGTACGGTGGCCAATTTACATTATCAACTCCGTTGATAAAACCAACATTTTTGTATACTACTTCCCCACCGACGCAGCACCACAGTTTCTTTAGAAACTACCCCTTCATTCATTTCTTATTCACGATAGCCGCCATGTTGGTTTTCAAATTGTCATGCAAATTATCCATGTGTTATGCTGGAGGGCAAACATTGGAATAAAGGCAAATTGCAGAAAATCGGCTCGTCGAAATATTGAATTAACATTGCTAAAAGTACATTTTAGAATTTAGAATTAAGTACCTTTTACAATAATTTTATATCTTTTGATTGCCTCCGACATTTTGACTTTCTACTTCGTTATCTGCTCAATTTTCGCTAAAAAAAAACTTCGAAGTAACTTGTATAAGCATTCTATTTTACTCCTTAGGTGATAAACATTGAATGAACGTGAAACAAGTCATTTGTGTGGCTAAGATGTTCGTTATAACCTCTCGAACTTGTGTTGTTTGCCCCCTCAGAAGTGTGTAGCTAATTTGCATGATGAAGGCAAATCCAACATGGCGGCTATCGTGAATAAGGTCTATTTAATTGTGTTCGACGAAAGGGAACGCAGTTCATAATCATGGGGTGTCCTGTGGTTTCAAAGGTGACCTTTTTTGAGATTTTTTCGTCGACCGTATATCTAGACAGCTAACAGTCCCTTTTGAATCAGTCGAACCGCCCACTTTGATCAGGCAAGCGAGCCGAGGGGAAAATGGTGATAAAGCGACATGAATCTGATTGGCTAGGAACCAAGAGAGTATCGACGCTCTTCCACGGTAAATTCCGACAAGCGACATGGCCGAAAAAGTAACGACAGCACTTAAACTGAAATCGCGACAAAGTACATCCTCTCTTTAAATTTCCGACAGCAAAGGTCAGAACCGACACGAGACCTTTTAATATTCAGACAAGCGACACTGGACCCCCCCCCCCCCCCNNNNATTATTTTTACGAAATCGTTCATTTCGTGTGCTTTTTTTAAGGGCATGAAGCTCAACTTGCCTTGTTTGATTTGTTGTTGTAATTCTTTACCACAGCAATGGGTGCGTTGCTTAGGAACTGAACATTTAAGTCTGTGCCGCAAGTTTGAGTTAAGCACATTGACGCAACCTGTAAAGGAACAAAAAACTTAGAGAAGAGCTGAGTGTTAAGACTTCTCCTGAATTACCATTGAGGTATCATAATTTTTAGTCAGCAAAACCTTGAGTACAAAGGCCTTGCTGTGTCAGCCTTCCTGTGCTGCGATCAGGCGTTCTTTTCTTCAGAGAGGGCGCGTCTTAAGAAAAGACAGCTTGATTGCAGGTTTTCGCCTTCCTCTTTACAGGGACCGGGATTAGGGTATTTTTAGGATTCGACCAGAATATGGCGCGGGATTCGCAAGAATGCAACGGGAAACGAGATTTTACTGCTTCCCGGGAATCGAGTTCGCCAAAAGTAGGGCACAGAATGCGGGATTTTTTTCCCTGCTTATCTGTTTGTCGGGAATTCGTGAATCGTGACGACCCAAATTTCAAATCAAGACGCGGTGGAGGCTGTTTCTGTAAGCTTTCTTTCAAGGACAGTACGCACGCGTACAGGACGACTTATCACGCTCTCATATCCTGCTCTTTCGTGATACTGAGGTATGAAAAGATATTTCCTTTTTTTGCAAAGGGATTAAACATGTCTAAATGTAAAATAAATCGAAAGGATCAATGTTTTGTCTTACATTTATTAGCTTTTTCTGACATTAGTATTTTTTAACACGGGATTCGGGAGAGCGATGATAAAACTATGGAATGCGGGATTTTCGGGAAAATGGAGCGGGGATGTTGGATCAGAACCCCATTCCCAGATCCTGATAAGATAGTTCGTTACTTTTTCAAGTAAATGTGTCTTTGAGTGCGCCCAAGCTACATCCAAAAGTTTAAATACTGCCTCCTTTTTTCTGAAGGCCGGGCCAAACGCACGCTATACATTTCAAACGGCAACATCTTGCAACATTGTTGCGCGCTATCAAGAAAACATCAAGGAAGTGGGCGGACAGGAAGATCACGTCGTTAATAGACATGTTGGAAGAGCTTCCCTTGCCTTTGGAACATATTCAAGAAGTCGTACCACTCAAGGGAGACAAGGGAACAACCAACCTCGTTCCCAGGGACTCTCTGCCTCCTTTGTCGTTTGTCTTTCTCCTCAACGACAAAGGAGGCAGAGAAGAGAGACCCTGGAAACGAGGTTGGGGAACAACAGACTGCAAAGTTCAAGGTGTTCCTGCACTCTCGACTATCCAGGAAGGAACTGTTTGCAGCACAGCGTGGAGTTAACAGTAAAGTATGCCTATTGTTTCATGCCCTGTTTTAGTGACAATCCTCCTAGATCAAACTTACCAAAAAGACATTCGATCCTATTCCTAAACTAGTTAATCATCGGAGAATTACACACAGATTGTAATACCTACATATATCACAACCTGCTTGCAGGAAGTAGGTTGTGTTACCTAGCAAGATATTCTGAGCCAGACAAACTAAGCCGCCCTATTGAAGGAGTTAGTGGAAGATCCGGGATAATTGACAAAGTGAGTGGGGATTTTAGCTTCCACCAACTCGTTCAATATGGCGACCTGATTTGCTAAGCTTTCATCTTGGCTAGAAAACACAAACTTAATGCTGCTTGTACCTGTTGAAGTGTTTCATTTCCGTCTGCCACAACTTCTGCACTCGGTGGTCCCCAACTTTGAGAGTCTTTTTGCTTCTTCACCAACAGCACAAGAGTTTCATGAAGCTTCCGTTGTAATGATCTCAGATCATTGAGTTCATCTGCTTCTGTGTACCTTGGTGCTGGTACAAATGCCTTCCATTCTTCTTCTTGTTCTTCTTCAAATTCCTGACAAAGATATCTCAACCATGTTAAGTACGATGGACAAAAGTTTTGAGTGGCGCAAAATTGTCTTTAAAAGACATTGTTCAGGGCTGTTACCAAGGGCCTTCAAACAACTTCACAGGTACAATAACAAATGTAAACCGAGCTGGAGATCATTAGCAATGCACTATCGGCAATACATCCCACAATTCACTTCTTCCAGAAGACCAACAGCAGTATTAGCGCATTAGATCATATTTAAATGTTATTTTGTCCCAATATTATTATTATTATTGTTGTTGTTGTTGTTATTATTATTATTATTATTATTATTATTATTATTATTATTATTATTATTATTATTATTATTATTAGTCGATTCTCTTTAGTTGTAGGGTGTTCTACTGGGTAATGTTTATTGTGTCTCAGTAACTCCCAGTTGCTTAGGGAGACAACACTTTCCGCAACAGGTGAGCAGTTCCAAGAATGGCCGATCATCATCATCATCATTATTATTATTATTATTATTATTATTATTATTATATTCTTCTTCTTTTAAGTCAAAGATATCTCAGGATCCGTAGGCGCACTCTCATTATGGATTATTCTTGATTCTCCTATCTCAGCAAGTCTAATAGCTTGCGATGGCTTCCTGCGTGTCCACTCACAGATGTCCTTCACCCAACTTCTCCGTGGCCTACCACGCCCTCTGTCTCCAGGGACTCGTCCATGCATGATGGTGTTAGCTAACCTAAGTTCACTGGGGTGTCTCGTGACATGGCCGAAGAATTTCATTTTCCTTTCCTGCACAATTTGGATTAGGGGTTTCTGTACTCCAGCTAAGCCTTCCACATGTTCTTTCACTGACTCGTTTGTGCGTCTGTCCCTCCAAGAGATGCCCAGCAATCTTCTATAGCACATACATTCAAATGCATTGAACTTCTTTAAAATCTCTTCGCTGTATGTACAGGATTCGCATCCGTAAAGTAAAACAGGAATCACAATCGAGCGTAATAATCTCAGTTTCACCCCGAAGCTAATTTTTTGACTTTTCCACAATTTATCCACTTTGATTAAAGACGACATGGCCATTGCTGCTCGCATCTTTACTTCATTTGTCGATCTACCTGTATCAGGCATATTACAGCCCAAATACTTAAATTGTTTGGCTTGCTCCAACTGCTTCCCAGACAACTTAACAGGTGATCTTAATGTTTCAGGTGTTTTACCTACTACAAGGGTTTTACTCTTCTCTGCACTTATCTCCATTCCGAATCTCGTCGACTCTGTGTTCAATCTATTGCCAAGGTCCTGTTGATCACTGTTGTTGTTTGTGATTACAGTAATGTCATCAGCGAATCGAAGGTTATTCACCAGAAGACCTTGAACACAAACGCCACCTGTGGACTCTTCGACTGATCTGCTTACAATCTCCTCCAAAGAGCCATTGAAAAGACTTGGTGACAAAACACACCGTTGTCTCACCCCAACGCTACATCTCGCTAAATTTCGCTCCGACCCTCACTGTGCTTGTTGACTTCGTATAAAGTTGCTCAAGTGCTCTTATAATGTCCTCATCTATCCCATATTTCATCAGCACTGCCCATATAGCATCATGCCATACCCTATCAAATACTTTTCCGTAATCGACGAAATTCAAGAATACTTTTGAGTCATGTTCGACGTTCTTTTCGCACAATATTCTGAGATTGGTTACTTGCTCCGCTGCGCCCTTTCCCGCTCTAACACCTGCCTGGCAATCATCCCACAGAGACTCCACAGTTGGTGCAATTCTCTTTTGAAGGATCTTCAACATCACTTTGCTTGCATGACTGATAAGTGCAATTGCTATATAGCTGAGTTTTTCCCCCAGCAGCGCGCGCTCTCATTGGTTACTTCGAGGTCACCCGACATCTAACAATACAACTGTTTCCCGCCAAAAGTCTCTGAGCGGGCAACAGTGCAAAATCTATTACGTCAGAGGGTAACAGTGCACTGTTACCCGCGAATGTTGACCGACGACCGCCGTTGCTGTTGCCATTGCTCGTTTTTTCTTTTTGTGATATATAACAAATCACTTAATGACTGGTCCCGAGGGCCCCGAGGCGCAGCCGAGGGAAACATTGAGATTCTCAGGAAACAAAATTAACTGTTTCCCTCGGGACCAGTCATTAAGCGTTTATTGTTCTGTGATCAGCACACTTAAACGACGCCTTCTTTGGGATTGGAATTAGGATTGACGTTGTCCAGTCTTCAGGCCAAATTCCCGTTTTTAGAATGTTGTTGCAAATATCCTGCAATATCTCTATGACTAAGGCAAACGCGGCCATTTTTAACCCGGGCTCCGACCGATCCGGTATGAGAGTACTCTGTTGATCCAGCATCATTGTGTTTCAAAGGGCAAAGGACCCCGGTGGTGCACATCTCCTCTCCGGGTGTGGATGGCCGTTGGCTCCTAGGAGCTCATCCACCCTTTGACAGATTTTGTTTTTAGTTCTGCTGGGTGTTGACACTGTGTCGTTCGAGACTAACGCTAATGATTTAATCACTGTAATATGAAGATTCTAAACTTATAATGGTTTACGTCACAGTAGCTCGTTAGATTGTGAACATTTTCGTTGTAACGGAAGCAGATTGAGAAGCCACCATGTAACTGTGCATTTGATATTTAAGACCTTGTTTCTGCTTTGTACATGTAATTATTACTTATGATGACGTCCATATTTCTTAGATTTCGAACGCATTCCTCCTCACGTATGATGCTGAATAAAATGGAACTGTGATAAGCCTGTGTTTGAAACCGATGGTGTTAAAGGACCGTGAACAACGAAACACCCACACCATCCTCCACCAGACTGGCTACACAGGTGTGGGGGAGCCAGTTTAGTCCCCGACCAAGAATACATTTTTATGGAGGCTTGAAGGTGTTTTCAGCTAAGTGCACACCTATAAGCATACTAGCAGAACTTAAGTTGCTTGACAAAAGAGCCAAAAAATGCGTCTGCTCCCCACAGGCTATAGGCATTTAGTAAAATCCAACTAGTGGTCTATTATCAATGCTGCGTTCTGATAAGTTGAGCTACTAGTAGGCTATTTGTTATAGCCCACTAGTAGCGAAAAGTGCCGGCTTTGAAAACCAAAACAACAATTAAAGTCTAGCTTTAACTAGAGAAAGATGTTTTGTCTCGATATTTTTTTGACCAACTAGTTGGATTTTACTAAAACAATTATTTCTCTCGCCCTCATGGCCTCTGAGTTGACTCAGAGCCCATTCGGGCTCGAGGAATAATTGTTAAATATACGCAATACTTAATTAAGTTGCTTGCAGTAGCTGATGAATGAAAACAGGTGACTTGAAATTAAGATGCGACCTAAAATTGTGAAAACCGGAAATAAATTTTGTCTCGAAATTCAGCTCCGTGACCTCCCCTGCATACAATGTCGTTAAATTTTCCTTGCTTAAAAATTATTCAGACTAGTTTGTTTTTTTACTTCCCTTTATCTTATAGACATTACCATAATCTGAACAGTAAGAATAATGGTTTATCATTTGATGACTGATTTAACTTTTCACAATTCCCAACAGTTAAATCTTCTTCTGAAAGCTCAGGAAAGCGAACTGCCGTTTTCACACAAGAGCGTGGTTTCAATTACGCATGAGCAGAATATTATATGCAGCAAAACACTTATTTGGAGACAGTTATTTGCAGGTCACATGCTTGGTTTTCGGCCATTGAAAAGGAAGGCAAAAATACATCGAATGATAATAATAATTCTCTGCAGTCACCATGAAGGCAAGCAGTACGACAAACTTACCTTTCTCTCTGATTCAAAGGCTCCTATGGCCAGACTCTCGTCATCATCTTCATCTTTGACCTTATTCTTTCTCTGTATTATTGCTTCCCACTGCACTTCGTCCTCAGACAAAGCACTGTGTTCTAACTCCAGTTGATCTTGAAGCTGTTCATAAGCTATTTCTAACTCAGATTTCTCCTTGGTTATGACAGGTAAACGTTGAACACATACGGCACTGAATATCCTTGATCTTTTGGCCTGTGTTTGTGCCAAGCTGTGGTTTTGGCGATAAGTACAATAAGTAAAGGAGCCTGCAAAGAAAATTCATGGCTAAAGTACTAGTAAGAATCAGGCCTACACTTGATTTTTATTTATCTGAATTCTCAAGGGTTTCATTAAGATTTTGAACAGTTGGGCCAGAGGTTAGTGCACCTGGGCAAGGTCTCAGCTTACAAGCCAGAAGGCCCAATAAGGCCGGCACTTATCTTCGGTTTCATTAGCATGAAGTGACTAGGAGTATTTCTACTCCCCTTTGGATGGGATGCTAGTCCATCGCAGGGTCACCTCTAGCAATTCAGTGGTACCAATTTATACACCTGGGTGGAGAGCGGCACTGTGAGAGTAAAGTGTCTTGCCCAAGAACACAACACAATGTCCCCAGCCAGGATCCGAACCTGGACCACTCGATCCGGAGTCGAGCACTCTAACCATGAGGCCACCGCACCTCCCATCACCTGGGCAGGGTAGTTAGTTTAAATGTGATCTTCTAGTATTGAAAAAGTTGGTAGGGATGCTAAAAGCAGCCAGGTAAAGTTGTGTTCACAGATGGTTAATTTTCCTGTTGCCCGGCCCCTAATGAAACCCCTGGAAATCCTCAATCCTCTTATCACTGTAACCCATAGGGATCACCCTGCTGCCAATTTAGAATATAAAAAAAAGTTTAACCCTTTACAGTATCTCCAAAGAGTGACACTTCTACTCCAACACCACATGACTTTAGTGGTCAATGTGGGACAGGCTGGGGTTGAAAGGGTTAACAACATCGATGTCCACCCAATGTCTCGTTACAGATTTCACTTGGTTGCCACTGGGGGCCAGTTCTGTTCAAGGGTGAAAGGGTAATGAACTCACTTTTATAATTATGACCAGATGAACCAAATCCATGTTGTGATTAGCCACCCAAGTGGGCAAGATGGAGCTATCTTGCCCACTCAGGATTTCTCCCTTAGTCCCACAAGATCAAAGATCATTTTTTGGTGTTTTATCCCATATAATAAATCCTTTATTGACCAAGCTTGCTTGGTTAAGATGGCAGGATACTGGCCTTGTTCTTTTTTTGCATGTTTATGGACCAAGACAAATAAACACACACAAAAAAGAACTTGGCCAATATCCAGCCATCTTGACGGAGCAAGCTTGGTCAATGATGATGCAACCTTTATTTAAGTTTCATAAAATACTAGTACATTACAGCACTACTTGGGGACAATAAAACAAAGCTCAGAAATTAGAATAACATAAAATCAACATAATTAAGACTTAAGAATCTAAAATTCCTAAAAATATATACAACTCATATCAAAACATTCATCACATGAAAATTCAAATATCATAATAGGTATTACATAAATAGCAAAAAGACAAAGCCACTGTTGGTCAATAACCCATATCTACATAATTAGTTAAAGCAAGGCCATATTATTCAAGCAAACATAACAACATAAGAAACCTTGATGGAAGGACTTAGAGGGTACTGGTTGGGAAAGCATGGTGGAGTCAAAGTGGGACTAATTGAACCTGAGAGTATTGATATTATAGCAGCCTAATTATGGGCTATGCTGAGTCCTCCTGCAGTGTGTAGGTGTTTTGGGGATCAAGGAAACTGGGGAACAGGCAACAAAGACATTGTTATATACCTAGACTTTCACTCAACAAAACAAGAACTGTGATTGGTTGATTCTTGGTCACGTGTCCCTGATCAAATTCAAATCCCAACTGGGATACAATTCCACAGTTGTTGCCTGTGCCGGATGTTTTGCTGTGATTGTTGAAGGGAAAGTCTAAATATATAACAAAGCACTTAATGTCTGGTCTCTCGGAAAACTAGTTAGTTTTGTTTTTCCTTGAGTTCTATGTACATATATAGAGGATATTACACGGTGGCGAGAAGAGATGAATTTTATGTTCGAGTGGCAAGAACAATATCTCACGAGTGAGGGAAGCGAACGAGTGAGATATTGTTCTTGCCACGAGAACATAAAATTCATATCTTCGAGCCAACGTGTAATGTTCTTTTTATTATATGGACACTAAATATTGAATATTTCCGATTTTATTGTGTTTCAAAGTAGTCAAGTTTTACAAATACAGCTGGGCTTTATAAAAAAGGCAGGAAAAAAAAAGGCGGGAATCGTGACGTCATTGAACGATACGACACTCACAAAGGTGACATACGGAAAATATGCCATTCGGGTCCCGGATGTAGTGGCCTATGGAATCTACGAGTGGTTTAGTTCCCAGTAAAACACTCTCCTCCGTATAATAAACATACATATATAAACATACATCTTTATTTACCCTTTGATTTTTAGAGTAGCTTGATGTAGCTAATATTTCCGAGTATTTACCCTCCCAACCATGATACACCACAGAAGACAGACCACAACACCAGGAACTACATGCCCTACACTTTGCGACAAGTGTGCAGGTTCTTTTACGTCCCACAGGATTATGAACATTGAAGGGTTGTGAGACGGGACCTCCGGCTTATCGTCCTTATCCGAGAAGACTAGAGAGTCTAACCATTTGCAGATGTAATTACAAAGGCAGCACCTTCTCCTCAGTTATTTAAAGACCCTGAGTGTTGGTCCAGCCCATAGTTGATAGAGGGGACTAGTTTTGAAGCTCGGCAAACATCAAAGGAGCAAACAAAGATGCCAAGATTTAGGTTGCAAAGTCCACGACCGTGCACAATCTTTTGTTTTGAGCTCATACACTATGCATAAATTCCGTAACCAACACGTTTCTATTGGTTAGTTCCTCAGTACGGAGTAAACAACTATTGTGTTTTGTGCACGGTCAAGGCCAAAAAATAGAACAAAAACCTACAAGAAAGAAATTTGTTGGGTTTCATAACCATTCACCTCTATTTACTATGTCCAGCCGGAGGTGAACTCACGACCTCCCGCGTGACAGCCCGGTGCTTAACCAACTAAGCCACCGGTGCGCAGTTCGGTTCTGAAGTTTCCCGAGACGATCAGAACTCTCGGGAAAACAAAACTGTTTCCCTCAGGAACATACATTAAGTGTATATCTTAGGGAACAAGCCTCTATGCTGCCTTTCTTTGGAACTCAGGCAACGACCATAGAAAGTCAAGGTTTTCCAGAAGAACGTTCTGGTAACGATAACTCCTAAAGAGCAACCACTAGGAAAGCCTAAAATAGCGTCAAATGTGGAAAATAAAATTTACCAAGAAATGAAATCATAGTGCCTTAGTATAAAGTAAACAAGAAAAAGTCATCATAACCTGTATTTCGAAGACTTGTCCTTGCCAATCCAAGATATCGGTTAGAGGCAATCCCCGTCAATTTTCTTGCAAAACACCTACTGGTTGCCGCCATTTTGAAAGTTGTGCCTCAGCTATGTAACCAAGCTTCGTGAAAGTGCCTGGCACAAAATATAGAAATGGCGCTTCCGAATTTGAAATGTTTGATTTCACGCGAAAATCTTCACCAGGTCGGCAGTTTAATATTCCTCCACGGCGAGAAATATACTGCTGAGAGCATGAAGAAGTACCTTAAATCCCTGATTCACAGAGAACTCGAGTTTGATCACATACGGGTGATTTTTCCCCAGGCTCCGGATATACCCTACCGTATTCCACTTGTCGACGGGACACAGACCGGGTTGTGGTATGAACAAATCTCGTATAGCCCAACAACAGCGGAGAGAAAGGATTCCATCAATTATTCCTGTAGTTTGATTAGACAGTTGGTGAATATGGAGAAATCTCGTGGAATTGCTCATGACAAGATAATCATTGGTGGGTTTGACATGGGAGGAACTTTAGCGATGCATGTCGGATATAGGTAACTTTTATCTACGTCTAAATGAGAGGGTGGTGTCCCGCAGAAAAAACATACCCATCATTGTTCGACTTATCGATGATTGGTTCATTGACAATGACCAACCTTTAGGGAAAAAAGTGCTAAATTTGCTGCAAATGGCATGACAGGATATTACTTAGTCTGTCAGAGGAGGACAATGACTCCACAGAGAAATGTGCACAAGGGGGATGAACTGAACTGGCAATTACTAACAAGGAGCCATAACATATAATAAGGCCCAAGAAATGATATTAGTAAAATAGTTATTTCATTATATCTCAGCAGAAGAGAAGATGATGAATTTCATCATACTGTAGAACACGGTGTGCTAAATTGACCAATCACAGTGCATATGCTATCCAAGAAATCGACTGAGATGTTTATAATGATTATCCTTTGCCAACAGGTTTCTCACAGACGTCGCAGGTGTTTTTGCTCTTTCTTCCATCTTGTCTTCCAAGTCAATTGTGTTTGAGAAAATCAGAAGAGACATGATACTCAATAAAAACAAGCGATTTCCACCAATTTGGATGTGGCATGGAGATGTCGATCCCAACAGGCTTAGATGGGCTGCACATACTGCAGAGTGCTTTACAGACTTGGAAATCGAAACCGATTTTTCGGTGAATTTTGCTCGACAAGGGCATGAGATTATAGCACCAGAATTATTCTACTTGAAAAAGTGGGTTGAAACAATAGTCCCTGATCCTGAGAAAAGCATTCTAAAAAAATGAGAATTTTTTATTAGACAAATAAATTTTACCCAAATGAAATTTCACATTGATACATTGTGTGATTGTTTTTATATAAACTGTGATTTTTTTTCAAACATCGGAGACTACCATGCTACAGGCATACAATGAGGCTAAATTAAGGGAAGGGGGGTGGCTCTCAACTACCAAACCGTTGCTATGGAACCCTTCAAAAAGTGATTTCTCGAGTCCCTTTAACACTACAGTTAGCCTTTTTTGCCAAGTGTTTTATTTAACATTTCTTTGTCTGGTTTGACTCAACCATATTTGGAAAATAGCGTGACAAAAACAGAAAATGCATAAAAAATCAGTGAGTTACTTATGCTTTTCATAAATTTTTGAAACAACAGTATGAGAACATTCTAACATAAAATCTGTAGGGTGCATTTTAAAAGAGATTATTTTCTCAAAAAAATTATTACATCATAAGACCCTCCTTTGATACAATTTTCAAAATATCAGTTCCATTTTTTATCCAATTGTACATGTTTTTCAGTGAAACGCAACGGCAGAGGACTGGGACTAGTTGTGCATGCACCTTCTCATTGCAGTGATGTCAGATTTCCGTTGAAAAAGCTTCTTCAAAGAACTATCCATGCAACCTTTTTGTAGGGCTTTTGATCAAAAAGCTTCCTTAGCAACCCTTTGTGTAGTTACGAGCCACTGCCCTTTACGAAATTTCAGGGCTTTTATGACTTTAGTCCTGCTTGTGTCTCACCCCAAATTTTCATTTTGGTGCTTCTCCACTTTTGTAAAAAATAACTTCTATTGCACTAACTGAGGTCTTATGGCAGAAACTGCCACTATAGACCCTTTTAAGAGAATTAATGTCTTCAACTTTCTGCTTTTGAAGCGTTTCAATTCTTTCCAATTCCTTTTCTTTTTATCAGCGAAAAACCTTAAACTTAACAAAATTCAATTAAACGATAGCAAAAAAATTATTTCACAGGGAGGAGGGGGTAAAAATTGCCACCAACCTCACTTGCGAGGTAGCCTCATGGTTAGTGCGCTCCACTTTGGAGCGAGTGGTCCAGGTTTGGGCCCTGACTGGGGACATTGTGTTGTCTTCTTTGGCAAGACACTTTACTCTCACGGTGCCTTTCTCCACCCAGGTGCATAAATGGGTACAGCCGAATTTAATGCCGGGGGTTGCCCTGTGATGGACTGGCATCCCATCCAGGGGGAAGTAGAAATACTCCTAGTCACTTCATGCAACAGAAACCGAGATAAGCTCCGGCCTAATGGGCCACTTGGCTCGTAAGCAGACTTTACCTACCTCACTTTTATCAAGCCATATGTGCTGTTTTCTATAACCCATTGACTCCTGGGGGTTCCCCATTGACGAGTAAAATCGTCTGGCATTAGACAGAGTAAAATCTGTAAGTATCACTCTTGGGAGTGAAAGGGTTAATGGGGACATAGTTTTTGATTGAATCTAGCTGTTGTTAACCCTTTCACTCCCGTGGGGTTTCCCATTGACGAGTAAAATCGTCTGGCATTAGACAGAGTAAAATACTAAGTACCGGTATGGCCGATTTCGGCCGGTTTAGGGGTGAATGGGTTAAAAATATCTTGTTATTAATTTTTACCCATGACAGTCATTGAACTAGCAAGAGGTTTGGCTCTAATTCTAAAATTAACAAACATCCTACTTAGTCATCCAGTCAAAAACTGCATTTGGAACCATTAACAAGTAGTTAAGATAAAATATGCAAGCAAAAGTTCTCAATTATATTTCAAAAAACCCAGTAATAAATTATGAGCAAAAGAGCCAAAAAGGTCATGTGCAGGAGCTTAAAAACTGATAAAACACACCTCATTACAAATCTTTAGATAAAGCATACCAAAAAGGCTTAGCTTGTTTTTCTTGTATGCTAATGTTCTCCTCTCACAATTTGAGCCTTTCTTCAAGACTCCAGAGGGACATGCCTTTTGTGAAATGCTTTGAAACGTGTGAGTTCATTACTAAATTCTCTGTTGTAGAATCCTGCTTCTCCTTTTAATGGTACACAGTACTCCACCTTCAGGCCTTATTGTCACTTTCTCCTCATGTTTAATCTCATTTTGTCCAGGTAATAGCGTCAACTCAAACTCCTGTAGCAACCTTACCATTAGCACTCGAGCCTCAAACTGGGCCAATGTTTGACCAATACAGGTCCTTGGACCAAGAGAAAATGGAAAGTAAGGAAGAAATTGACCATGGCTAGGACTCTTAGTTCCTGGGGAAAATCTCTCTGGATCAAACTTCTTTGGCTCTGGCCATGATTCTGGAAGTCGGTGTAATATGAACCAACTAAATGTAACTGGAGTTCCAGAAGGGATGAAATATCCACCTAAGTTCTCGTCTTTAACTGTTCTTCGAGCCGTTGCGTCAACCGATGGATGAAGTCTAAGTCCTTCCTTTAGGGTCTGACCCAGGTACTGAAGATTGCCAAGGTCTTTGTATTCCACAAATTGACGGGAACCAAGCACAGTTTCAATTTCCTGTAAAATTCTAGGTTAAATAAAAAACCAAATGAATATAAGTAAGGAAGTTTTGTCACAGAATACACTTCCATAATACAACACTCCTGAGATTTAAAGACATGTTTTGGCAGTTGCCTCTGCCATCTTCAGTGTGAAATGAACAATAAATTCCAGTGAAATATAAATATTAAGAATAAAAAGTAACAACACTATCCGACGTTTCGGAGTCAGACATGACCCCATTATCAAGGTTAAACTGTACTGGAAAGTTCGCAATTTAAATGTAACGGGCATTAGGTCAAAACAAAGACATGCATAAATGGAAATTAAACGATAGTTGACACTAAGATATTTACAATTTTTGCTAGAATACAAAAGGCGAAGGTCAAACAAAAACTTTAGCACGAATGGAATCTGACTGCTTATTTAGTGATGGTTGACGCTCACGTGTCAAAAGCATCTCGTG
>BLFO01000143.1:44354-49354 GCA_014634245.1 Montipora cactus | reverse complement strand
GAGTTGATAATGTAAATTGGCCACCGTACAGAGATTCTAGAATCTCTGTACGGTGGCCAATTTACATTATCAACTCCGTTGATAAAACCAAATTTTTGTATACTACTTCCCCACCGACGCAGCACCACAGTTTCTTTAGAAACTACCCCTTCATTACTGAACTGAAAGACTTGGAGCAAGATTGTTGTCAACACTTTCTGGGGGGTAGGGGTGGGGTAGATGCCCAGTGCCTCTTATGTTGTTTGTCTGGAAGTTCTGTTTTGACTTGCATCCTCAACAAGTGATGAATCATAATGAATAATACCCTTTTGTAGGCCTAAGATCACAGAATGTTTAAAAAACAACTGTGATAATGTGATTTTAGATTAGATGATAGAGCGATTTTCAATTGAGTGTCGAAAGTAATTAGCGAATTACTTTGGTTTTGCATTACTTCACTCAGTGATTGGTTCAAAGTTCTCGTGCCACTTTTTCACCCAATCAGAACCGAAACCAAAGCCAATTGTGGCTTGCGTGTGCACATTTTCCCGCGCTTTGTGTTGGCTTCATGTAATTACTTTGAGTTTTGATTGGTTTACTGGGTTGTCTCCATTCTTTTTGATTGGCCAAAGTAATTACTTTGGTTTTGGTTTTACGACACTCATTTGAAAACTGCTCTATGTGTAGGTAGTGGGATCACAGTAGTTTTGTTCTGACTATCTGTATGTGAGCTGAGGAGTTGATCTTGTAATAACCCGGAAACAACTCCCATGGGCAATAAGAGCGGGACTCAAGAACTCAAGATTGTAAGTGTGGTGTCCTGGCCAGTCAGCCACTGACTGCTGTGGGGAAAACTTCAAGAAATGATTTGAATTTAGTTACAGCACGAAGTAATATCAAATCAACTCATTATGCTCTGTTTATCAGTCCAAGTCAATTATTCAATCAGTACTTTTCCATCCCTTGGAATAGATAACTTTGCATATTTATGGTTGCTGCTGCAATGTTTTTTGAAAATTAGGTTGCATTTGGTGTTGATGATGATTTCATAAAAGATGCAAACAATCAATTCCCATCAGCAATTACCAAGGCTCTTGAAGGAGCTCAAGTTGCCTTCCGCAGCCCATTTTGGCACTTTGATGTGTCACAATTCTCATTTCAAAAAAGTGTGTCTCAAGCCATCAGACTTGTTCGTGATTATGCACAGAAAGTTATCCAAGAGCGGCAAGAGGCAATTTCACGTGGGGATGATACTCCTGATGATATTCTTGCACACATCTTGAGTCTTGCAAAAACAGAAGCTACCTTAACTATAGAAGACCTTGTTGATGAGTTTGTTACCTTCTTTGTGGCAGGTAAGCGTAATAGCTTGCTTTACATTTCTTCAGAGGCCTTAACCCTTTTCCTTTATGAGTTCACTGATGTTATGACAGGCTTAGCCAGACTGAATTCCCTCTCTCATTGTGTCAATACCTTTCAACCCATTGACTGTCCAACACAGGCAGGTACAAAATACAGGTCACAAGTCACAGGTCATGCAGAAAGAATCGCAAACATTCATTAATTCTAACCTTAAGTTCAGGCCTAAGCAAAAGCTTTTAGGCTTAGTGTTAGCATTTGTAAACTTTTAGGGCTGCTTTTGAATGAAAATTGGTAAAACAATGACCTGTGACTTGTACCTGCGAGTCTAATGCCAGAAAATATTGTTATGTTACTCATCATTGGGGATTGTGGGGGAAGGGGGGAGGGGGCAAGGCGGTTTAGGAGTATATGAGTTAAGTTACAAACCCTAACCAACATGCACTCAAAAACTTTGTCCTCCCCTTGCCCTGGAAGAAAAGGAAGTGAGGATTTTGTAGAAAGGGTAGATTTTTTGGCAATTGACTTCCTCTGATCTAATCACATAATTTATTTCTTATGTGAGCTTAAACAGAACACATGAAGGATGCATGTGTGTGCACCTGAAATTGTATCATATTAACCAGGTTGCCAGGATTCAAGAGTCTGGAAGCTATTCTTCAAACCAGAATGGCATCAAACCATGTCTGATATTACACCCTTTGATATTAAGTTGGGAATGTTGAAACATGTTGATTGCCTCTCATGCTATAAAGGATTGATTCCTAACACTTGAGACGGCAGGTACAAAATGCAGGTCACAGGTCACAGGTCACAGGGCTCAGGTCACAGGTCATTATTTAACCTATACAGAAAGTATCCTAAACATTCATAAAGGGAAACCTTAGACCTAGTTAGGTCTCATTAGGCCTTTTTAGGCCTAATTAGTCCTAATCAGGCCTAAAGAAAAGTATCCTAAACATTCCTAAAAGCTAATTTTAGGCCTAATTAGGCCTAAAGCAGAGTTTTTAGGCCTAAGGTTAGCTTTTATGAATGTTTAGGATACTTTCTTTACAAGTAAAACAATGACCTGTGACCTGTGCCCTGTGCCCTGTGCCCTGTGACCTGTGACCTGTGACCTGTGCCCTGTGACCTGCGTTTTGTACCTGTCGCACTCAAGAGCTTAAGCCACATGTAGCACGACAACACTGGCTGTGAGAACGTAATGAAACAGCAGGTCTAAGAAGCACAAACAAAAGGTCTGCACACTCTGTATGTGCACTTTACACTTTCGTGCAGTTCTATGCTGTGCGTGCTCTGACGATAACGTGATTTGACCAAATTTGAGGTTATGTAGGGGATGTAATTTCCAATTTTCTCTCTAAATATCCTCACCATTCTCGCCTATTTTATTCTTGGATTGTTGACACACACTTTCCTTAGCAAGCGAATTGGAGTAATCACAAAATTAATACAGTAATGGGAAATCATATTTTTACTGAGGCTAGATTCTGATAGCCATTGTCGTCATCCTCGCTTAATTAGATCCCTGTTGTTTGAACGTGTTGGTGCACTGGAGATTGCAGGACATTCAATCAAGTTTGCAACTACTAGTGCAGCATAAAAAGAACTTATGCCAGTAAGTTGTTTAATCGCAGTGCTCGACTCTCAGGAAAAAATCTAGGGGGCCTTATACATTTCAACAAAAGAGAGACTACTATAAACCGAAAAAATAATATTGTCCTAAGTTGCAACTTAAGGTTCTCAAAAACGGCTGTATAAAGGTAAAATGCAAGCAAGGCTGAACCGAAAATCAGAGCAAGTACGCGGACATTGCATTTTATAGCTTGTATACGTATTTTAAAGTTTTTAACGCTTTTTCTGTATTTAAAATCGACTATGTGCACTTTCGAAATACAATTGAGAGTGTTTAAAAATATATTGGATGTCACTTCTGGAATGAAGTTAATTTAAGATGTAGATCTAAGTTTGCGTTTTAAGGATACGTAAAACACTGTTTTTCGAAGGCTACATGCGTTAAAGGAGAAATTCACTTCAAAATGGCAATCCTTTTTTTATCGATTAATAGAAAGTTCATGAGGAGAACAGCTTTCAACCAAAATCGCAATCTTGAAATAGCTTTCTAACCTTGTGAAATCCTTGTTAAAAATACACACATGCAGGCCTCCATTTGGATTATACGTGACGTCAATGAGTTCAGCTGACCCCACTTTTCTCTCGGAAATGCGAACAACATGAACGGTGTTTCGTCCGTCTAACCTATTTGAACAATTTATGTTGCTGGAAAAAAATCTCAACAGGTTTGTGTGTTGAGCTCAATGACGTCACGTATATTCCAAGATGGCGGCCTGCATGTGTGTATTTTTAACAAGGATTTCACAAGGTTAGAAAGCTATTTTAAGATTGAAATATTTTGGGTAGACGTTATCTTCCTCATGAACTTTCTATCAATCGATAAAAAAAGGATTGTCATTTTGGAGAGAACTTCTTCTTTGAAGCATGAACTATAGTCCGCCATTGGACATTCATTGCACTCATTCGATGAAGGAAAAAAATAAGTATTAATAATAATATAATAAAAATATCTTAGCGGCCACTCTGGCGAGTAAGTGTGAAAAGTTAGTCGCCAGTGAATAAAATCCAGCCGAATTGGCGACCTCAGCGGTCACAATGTCGAGCACTGTGTTGTAACTGGGTCGTGTCTTTGTTCTCAACAGGTTACGAGACAACTTCAAACCAGCTGTCTTTCACACTTTATGAAACACTCAGGCATTCTAAAGTTGAAGAAAGGTACACAAATATTGTACAAAAGGGATGTCATTCAACCTTGGTGCTTTATCTTATTGTTTTTTTTAAAATTATAAAATGAATGCAAGTCACAAATTAAAAATTGTTGCAAATTCAAGTATCCTGGTAATTGCTTTCAGGTAATACATCTTTTGAATTGTACACAGTTTCCAAAAAAGAACTTTCAGAAGGTTTTCCAGCAGTGGGCTCTAGGAGGTTAAAATAAGAGAGATTTAATAATATCTGTTAACCAACAGTACAATAGAGTCACCAGCACAAAACAAAGTTGGTGATGAGCTATGCCCGCACAGTGTGACAAGAATCTCTGATAAGATTCAGATAATTATTGAGTTCAGTTCTGTCAGTTAAGTTTAAAAGGATAAATATAAAAAAAAACAACCAAGTGGCCACTTCTTTACAATGTATTATGGAAGTGTGTTCTGTGACAAAACTTCCTTACTTATATTCATTTGGTTTTTTATTTAACCTAGAATTTTGCAGGAAATTGAAACTGTGCTTGGTTCCCGTCAATTTGTGGAATACAAAGACCTTGGCAATCTTCAGTACCTGGGTCAGACCCTAAAGGAAGGACTTAGACTTCATCCATCGGTTGACGCAACGGGTCGAAGAACAGTAAAAGACGAGAACATAGGTGGATGTTTCATCCCTGCTGGAACTCCAGTTTCATTTAGTTGGTTCATATTACACCGACTTCCAGAATCATGGCCCGAGCCAAAGACGTTTGATCCGGAGAGGTTTTCCCCAGAAGCCAAGAGTCCTAGCCATGGTCAATCTGTACCTTACTTTCCATTTTCTCTTGGTCCAAGGACCTGTATTGGTCAAACATTGGCCCAGTTTGAGGCTCGAGTGCTAAT
>BLFO01000143.1:29354-31854 GCA_014634245.1 Montipora cactus | reverse complement strand
ACGATTAATCTTACTCTTTGTTAGCAGTGTAGGTTGCTCGGTTATTCTTATTGCTGGTAACCGAGCCTTTTTGCTAACCGAAACAAAACTGCTACCGTGTTGTTGACTTGTTTTAACACGACGACATTTTTTATTAAAATGACGACGGTATCACGTTTTTCCCGCCAAAATGACGCTGCTTTCCACGCGCTCACTGTACAGTAGTTCTATGAGGAAATCTCGTACTCGTAGTCGTTCTCCTTCTAGAATCTAACGTTCTCCAATTGTTATTAAATCGAAGGTTCGATCCACTTCAGGACCCTTCCCATATACCCCCAGATGTGTCAAGTATTCATCACCCTGCTAGCAGAGCCTTTCTTAACTCGACACTCGACGAGAAAGAAAGGACTCTGCAGAAATCGTGTTAAGTCTTTATTGAGTGTGCGCGAGCCGTTGCCGTTGCCAGGCCAAGTCTCGATCGCACTTCAAGACGCCATTTTGATTTTCGTACTGAAGGCTCGATTTTGACCTTCACCGTGTCAAAAATATGATGCGCGCGTTGCCAAAACCGGTTTATCTGGAGTGACTAGCCCAGACATTTAGGCTGCGGCGACCTAAAAGACTGGTGAGTTTTAGAGAGGCTCTGCTCGCAGGGCGGTTATTCATTATTTGCGATTCAACGTTAATGTGTATTGCAAGGAACACGTCGATCATTTCATTAGTTCTGGCCCACTGACTGGTAATAATCCTTTTGAGGGGAAGTTATGTGAATTTTAACTCATAAACCGTAACCTTCGGTACTGACATGATGAACGAACAAAGCCTACTGGGAGTGACGTTACAATCATTCAAACTACCTGAAGAAAGTAGACCCTTGTCGAGGGGCTCTTCTATTTTACCGGCTCTTTGGCTTATCTTAGGTACGTATTCGACCAAAATTGTTTTATCAGGAATTGTGAAATACGCATGAAAGGTGAAGTGAATTATGTAATAGTCACGTTTATGGAAAATTCACCTAAAATGCCTCGTAACTGAGGGATTCGCTTTAGTACCACGTGGCCGCCAGCTTGAACCGTACGAAATTGCATTGCACAATACATTTCAAAGGTGAAGTGATCTATGTAACAGTGCTAATTATCACGAGTGCACCTAGAATGACCTTGTTAAGGCATTCACCTACCTCGTAGCGCTAACTAGTTGGGGTAAAGTGAGAGTCTATGGAACCTTGTGAGCCAATTTTTACCAGAGGCCGTTTGGTTTACTGATGTTTATGCTAGAAAATGTTGTGAAATTGACTCTGCTTTATCGGCTCTATTGACCCTGGAGAGGGTACGTCAGGACTTCAAACTGACGCAAGAGCTGTGAATAGAGCGATTTTATCAGGGATTCAGCGCCTGAATGAAAGTATCGCTAGCCTAGGTGGCTATTATAGTGCTCATGATGACTTCGAGAGTCTAACTATCTTTTGAGGGAACATGACTGGAGTTCATCTCAATTTTGACTGAATTCGACAATACCACTGCGGTACCTTATATAAGTTACATGGGGGGTAGTAAATCCCGGCTTTGTGATACAGTTGCTCGTAAGATTTGGGCTTGGTGCGTTCCTAGGGACATATGGTTAAGGGGGGGTGGCTCTTAACTACCAAACCTTTTCTCGAATTCATTTAACTCTACAGCAATCGTTTCTTTGTTAAGTGTGTTCTTTTTAACATACCTTTGAATGGCACGACTCACAACCATATTTGGTAAATCAAGTGACCAAAAAAGAAATGCCTAAAAACTCAGCGAGTTAACTATGTTTGTCACAAATTTTTAACACAACAGTTCGAGAACATTTTAACACAAAATCTGTAGCATGGATTTTAAAAGAAATTACTTCTCAAAAAAATATGACGTCATAAGGCACTCCTTTGATACACTTTTCAAAATATCAGTTCCATTTTTTGTCTGAATAAAAATTCCATGCTACATCCTACGAAAAATGATGGGACGTTTCCCATCCGGTGAAAAAAAAGAACATTGAAAAATTGCTTCATAGAACCATCCACGCAATCTTTTTGTAGGGCTCTTTGACTGAAAAGCTTCCGTAGCAACCATTGTCTTTCTGTTGTTAACTGCCACCCCCCTTAAGTGCTCTTTATATTCCAGGCCCCACCAATGTCTTAGCTGATAAACTACCCAGGAAGCAGCAATCAGAGCATGAGTGGATTCTAAATATGGAGATGTTTTCTAAACTTTGTGTCTTGCATCCGGGTTTCAGCATTGATCTCTTTGCGACAGCCCTTAATGCTCAGTTACATGTACCCAGGTTTTCCTCATGGAAACCAGACCCTAGGGCTACCTTTGTGGATGCTTCTGGTAGATCTTGGCACAATGAATTTTTTTATACCTTTCCTCATTTTAGTCTTATTCAACGTTGCCTCGACAAGGTGGAGATGGATCAAGCCCAAGGAGTTCTGTTTGCACCAGCCTGGCCCACTCAGACATGGTACACTCCTCTTCTGCAAATGTTAACAGGG
>BLFO01000143.1:14354-24354 GCA_014634245.1 Montipora cactus | reverse complement strand
TGGTAACACATATCCTATAGAAAGAAAATTAAGTGACCATAAGTGATGAGGGCCTTCAGCAAGCTGCAAATATAACAAATACCCAAAAGTACCAACCATTTGTCTGCAATACCAAAATGTCTGCCAACAAGAATAGCAAATAAAAAGAACGAAGTAGCAACGAGCAAAGAGGGCCTTTGGCATACTGCAATTATATTGATCACAACAGTTGCAAGGATTTTGTCTGCAACAACAAAATGGGACATTAATGAAAAACGAAACATCAAAACAGTGAAACAGCGAAATGAAGCACCAAAACACCATGTATGACCAATGAATACTAACCGACAAAGGTTGGATTTGAGATTAAATTATCTAAATCTCAACCTGAATCCTAATCTTAATCTCAATGAATTATGAGCAATAATGTTTTAGGCCTAATTAGGCCTAAAACAATATTTAATCCCAAATCCAACCTTTGTCGGTTAGTATTTAATGTATGGTGAGGTCATACACAATGTTTTGGTGCTTCGTTTAGCTGTTTTGGTGTTTCACTGTTTCGTGGTTCAGCAATGCCCAACAAAATGTGTGCTAACAAGAACCAATCTCTGCTTTCTCACCTGACTATACTGACTATACTTGCATACTCCGAGTGGTACATCATGAACCAGAAACATCAATCAACAGATATAAAGATATACTTAACAAAATCTGGCCCTAAATAATAAAGTTACACTATTTTCCTTTCATCAGTGTGAGTTTATTTGTCGTCAGTTTCTCAACAAATTCCCTCAATGCTGGTGAAGGTCCATTTTTCCTGTTGGTGTTTCATTCCATCCCATACTCTTTTGTTTTGTTAAAACTCCACTGACACATGCAAATGAAGACTACGAATAAAGCACATGCTTATTGCGCATGTTAAAGGTCTGTGATAGTCGAAGGTCAAGAGAGGGTCAACAATATGAGCCTTTTCTTCAAGGTAAGAAAACTAGTGAATTACAGTTATATCCCAGTTAAGTCATCGCACAGTTTGTATTGTCTTGTATTCAACAATTTTCTTATGAAAAGCCAGCCTTCACATTCTACAGAAGTGAGTAAATCTGCCTTAAGGTGGCTGGAGCCAGTTTCACCACGTTTAGAGACCTCATTAGATGGGTTATAACTACTATACTGTATCACGTAACAGCAACGTTATGGTACCACATCAAACACCAATTATTGCTTAACAAAATGCGCTCATTATTTTGACGTAGAAGGTTACCATGGCAACATGAAAGCTCTCCAAAAACACCCTATATTTCGTCTTTACTTGCTTATATCTCAAAAATGAACTAGGTGACCCCCATTTTTTATTGTAGAATAGTAATTAGCAATTTGAGATAGAAGTATCAGCAAAGTTTAAAAAAATTCTTGGGAGCTAATTCAGAGCTACCTTAATTTTTCGAAAATTTAAGGTAGCCCTGAATTGGCTCCCAAGAATTTTTTTTAACTGAGCAGATAGTCCTATCTCAAATTGCTAATTACTATTTTACAATAAGAAATGGGGGTCATCGAGTTCGTTTTTACGATATAAGCAAATAAAGACGAAATATAGGGTGTTTTTGGTGAGCTTTCATGTTGCCATGGCAACCTTTTACGTCAAAATATTGAGCGCATTTTGTTAAGTAATAATTGGTGTTTGGTAAGGTACCATAAGATTTCTTTTACGTGTTACAGTTTTGTAGTGACAACCCTTCTAATAAAAAGGTCCTCAAAAGTAGTGAAACTGGTTCCAGCCACCTTAAATGATACACAGCAGCATCACTATATCAGTCTGCGATAAAGCTAAAGAGGATGAGCCAACGAGCAAGAAAAGAAAATATACATATTTCAAAGAGCGGGGTGAAAGGAATTTGAGTAGCTAGAGTGGGATTCAGAGAATGAAATTATGCACTGCAGATACTGTAAAGCTTTCCTCACATGCAATCATCCGCTTCATCCTTACTCAATGGTTCCATGCTAGCAGAGATCTCTTTTCTTTTGTGTTCACTGGGCTGATGAGTACAGGAAAAGAGACCTCTGTTATGTGTTGAAAGCATGTGTGGCATTTACTTAGCGACCAAATCCTTGCATCATGCTTCATGTTGTGCAGGCTCACTTAACAACAGCAGAATTACTGTAAAGGAATGTGTGAGACATAGCAGCCTACGACAATGACATCAAATGTGCAGAATTTATTTGCCATTTGCAAAAGCATAAAGTCTGAACTTGGTGACCTGATAGAATCATTGAAGTACGTGTCTACTTTTAATTGTGAAGTTATGTATCTTTTCCAGTTTTCAAGTATATTCTCTTTGGTTAAGGAGGGTACATTGAAAAGGAAATACATGATGAAAACTTTTCTGTTATTTCGAATGTCCTTTAACTTGATGACAACATGTAATAATAATTTGAAACGTAAGTGCGCCTTACTAGTTAAAATGACAAACATGACACTGAAATAAAATACAAAAAACTGAAGATGACTTAATAATGTCCTAAGTTCTGCTTTTCTGTTGGAACAAGTGCTCCCAGTATTTTAAGCTGTGCTCCTTACATTTTCTGCTGTGCGCCTAAAATTTTAGTAGTGCGCCTAAAAATATATACTTGGTAGCAAAAGTGCTCCCAAAGCCAAAAATATACTTTGAGCCCTGTACAATAATCTCAAATTTTGGGAGAATGACATATATATACACACCAAAGGGCACTATTGTAACAAAGGCAAACAAAAACTGGAAATAAAGGAAGGCACGTAATTAAATGCACAACCAATTTGGACAACCAACACAAAGCGTCCCTTCAAGTCTGAACACTTCCTGCCTATTTCTAACAATAAGGTTAGGGTAAAGGGTAGCATTATTTTTAGGTCAGCGTTAAATGCAGCGGTTTATTCTTGCCGGAGCAGTATTAGACAGGCACTTTAGGAAGTTAATTGTCTATAAAGAGGCTTGGAATTCTTTCCAGCTCAGAGCATACGCATAAGCTGCACACACCTTACTTGAGCTGCTCACAGGCTTTTTTGGACACTTTTGATTGATGTTAGTTTCCCACCCTGGCGAATTTTAATTTTTTTTTGAGAATTGTCAAATCTCCGCCCCTTGTGCGCAAATTTATCCCCCTCCCCCATCCGTGGGATTTACAATAATAGTTGCATTAGATAAATAAATAAATAAATAAATTAATAAATTAATAATTTAACAAATAAATAATTTAATGTGGGTTCACGAAATTAAAAAAAAAAACTAAAATAAGTCACCCAATTAGTTTTTAATTTTTATTTTATTGATTTTCTCCATACCTGATTTTGGGTAGCTCACAACGAACACATCGTCAGATCTGGTTTGGAAATTTACTATATAATCGTGCAATGCCGCTGGAACTGTGGCGAAGAAAGCGGGGATCGGTATTCCTTCAATGGCGAAGGTGCTTGGTGAGCTCCAGTCACCCTCCCGTAGTTGGTAAACAGGATAGCTCTTGCTTGCCATACCTTGAATGTATTCAAGGTTTAAGTTCTAAGAGAAGCTGGGGTAGATTAAAAATCAGGTTTCCGCCATCGACCCCGCCATCTTGAAAACTAGAAACGCGCAAAGTCTGGAGAGAACACACTGTTGTCGTGTGTGTTTGCACAGGCAGCCCAAGGGCAGTACTCCGAAATCCTGGCACTTAGCTGGACAACTTAAGGTAATTCCTTAGTATTGCATTGTCCCTACTGCGAACCTAGCAAAATGTTTGCAATGAGCTTACTATCTTATGCCATTTTCATTTTTTGACGTGTCCTTAAGGACGGTGCCTACTATTGTAATGGCGCATACGTTCTGTTTCAATGTGAGAAAGAGCGCCATACATTGCTTTGTATTTTACAGCTTTTTACAAATATTATTCATGAATTGTCTTTGAAAAATGCGTGGTTACCCCCAATTTTCTTTTTGAATTTCAATAACACTCGTTAAGATCTAGATTTCCTGCATAATCACTCACCGGGGCAAAAATATCTTTAATTAGTAGGCACCGTCCTTAAGATAATTCCTTAGTATTGCATTGCGCATCCCTACTGCGCACGGTTTTCGCGTCATTAGCGCGCGCACATGAGCACTTGCGCATACAAAAGGTAAGAGATTTCCCTCAAAGTTAACCCAATAGCGAAATAAATGCTCCTTTTCTCTCAAACGAGCACGGTGACCACCGATTGTTTTTTCAGGTATTTGCTAAGAACAGTTTAATAAAGAACATATTTGAAGAAGAAAAAAAGTTTGATAGCAGAACATGAACTTTTTTTCGAAAACAGTTTCGTACTGGGTGTATTTTACCCAAAGCGAGGACTTCAAGCCAACCACGGAACTGTTCCAAAAAGTGCACTATTCCTACAACCAGGGAATCAAAGACGGCGTAAATGAAGCAATAGTGCTTATGTAAATAAAAAAAGCTTTATTTTCAAAATAAAATTTTACGTCTTTGAAGTAACCAAGACTTAATTCTGTATGAAGGTGATTCGAATTTTTAACGCGAAAACAGTAAAAATACCCCATTTTAAGAGCCTGCTGACGCGTGGACGAGCATGGTGACCCCATTTTTTTATTGCATTTTTTTAATGTTCATATCATGAATGTTAATTATGCCAAGTTTCCAAAAAAGTGTGATAGTAGAACAATTTTAACTGGACAATTGAAGCAATTGTCTCTTATAGACACCTGAAAAACTCAGGAGGCTCCAACGGGATTCGAACTCATGATCTGTGCGATGCATGTGTAATGCTCTACTAACTGAGCTATGAAGCCACTCAGTTAAAAACAGGTCATTTTTTGGGCATCTGTAACCCGCACTTCAAACATCTCCATTTACTTTAAGTCCTTTCATGGGAATACATAAGCCCAACCCCTCCTCGACGGAGGAAAGCCCTGGAAGTTTGAATCCCGTTGAAGCCATCAAGCCCCCTCACATTAATGTACCTATCAATGTAAATCCCGCCGTAGGGGAGTGCAGGCAATAGGCGGGGATTTGATGCCTGAGACTATGCCGTCGTCGGGCTTTTGATCGTGAAGCGACCCCGGGGACGGGACATTTGACTTTGACCAAAAGAAGTCTAGTATCAATTAAAACAACAATAATAAAAGCTAGGTGACACATGCTAACATCAACCCGGTTTCACTGGCGAAAAATGTCTGCGCATGAGTCGCGCGATATGACACGTGATGCGTTTCCGGGACTATCATTGGCTCTCGTGAAAAAAACACTCCCGAGATGAACAGAAAAATGGCTGCGGTTTGAGTATCGGTAGCTTGTTGGTTTCCGTTCTTTTTAGAGCGATCAAGGCTAGTTTTAACGCCAGTTTCAAGTGGAATGTATTCTTAGAGAACGTACTTGTTGTGTAAAACGTTTGAAAGTTCAATCCAACCAGCATCCTCGGAAAGTTTGCTCCTGGAAAATTTTATTTCGTGGGATAAGAGCTGCGAAACAGGTGAGTTTTTTACGCAATTTTTAATGTGGAAAGTTTGTTGCCACCGGGTACAAAAAGTTACTGTAATGTGCAGAAAGGAGGATTCCCAAGGTTTCCGTTCATGTGTCAATTGGCTTGTACCAGGTGGCAAGGAAATGGCAATATTGTCCAACGTGAAGGTTATTTTTTTCTGCGTTACACCTTACGATCGGCACCTCTACATTAATGATCAATGATTCGATCAGATGTGAATTTTATTTTGAATGTGATTGTGTCATTGGGAACGTAACCCTAGCTAGTATCAAATATTTTAAATAGCTGCTTTTAAGGTCATTTACCCTTTTCTGGTGAAGGTCTAAGTTATTATACTTTTTAGCAGTCACAACTCAACGATCCTTGCGTTCAAGTAGTTTCCAAGTGATGGTCGGATTTGCAATTGATTCGAGTTTAAAATCAAAATCAAAATCCATGTTAGTTAAAATAATGTTTGGAAGAACAGAATTGTAGGTACAGATGTATATAGATATCTATAGATTCATTTTTTTAGACTATTGTTTTCCGGAAGCATTAATGATGTAATTTTGGTTTTAGGGGACTGTCATGTGTTGTTGGATCAAGGAAATTCTGTTTTGAGTCAAGTATGGTTGACAGTGGATAGTTGTTCCTGAAAAGGCTGAAAGGAAGCTTTATTGCCTTGGACTTTTTTTGGTTACACCCCACATGTTTGGTTTTTTCTTAGATGGCAAAATTTATTAATATATTATGTGATTTGGAGCTGCAGCTAGAAACAGTGTCCCATGCATAAGGTCTCATTGGGGTTGATAGTAGTAAAATAATTTTGGTAAAAAATATGTTTAGAGTTTTTATCATAACTTCTCATCTTGGTCCTGCTGGACTTCAAACACGCTCTACCATTTTGCACAAGGAACTTGTCAATCAACCATTACCTTTTGGTGTATTTGCAATATGATCTTTTGGATAGCAATTGATTTATTTTTCTTATTTCTTACGTGTAGATATCCTATGTCTGTCACATACTGTAGTTAGTTTTAAGCTTTTATGTCCTGTAGTGTATCTTTATTATAGTTAGCACATGACCCCACAAGCATGTGTTATTGCTTTAATATTGATTGTGTTTGAATAAAGGATATTGTTGTCTTGTCTTGTAGATAATGCAAAACAGCCTCAGTTGTATTTGCATTATTTCTGAATGTTACTTTTTTGAAGGGCAAACCATTAAAAAGTGCACAAAGTTTGCAGGAGTTCAGGAAAAATATTCAAAATATTCATTGATTTGAAGTTCCTGAAGCAGGTAAATCTTGAAGAGTTCATGCAACCATATTTGGAATATATGGCATTTCTATTTGGGAATGTTCAAGTCCACAGAATTCATTTTCTTTATATTGAGAAGTACTGTAAGACTGTTGACTCCATGGGGTTCCCCATTGACGAGTAAAATCGTCTGGTGTTAGACAGAGCAAAATACTCTGGCTTTAGACAGAGTAAAATACCAAGTATGGCCGGTTTAGGGGTGAAAGGGTTAAATTTCATCATTACTTTGACTTTTTCTTCATTTGAACGAAAACAAAGTGTTTAATCATTACCTCCACCATTGCTATACAACTGCATTGGCTTTTAGAACAAAGTATCAAAGTTGAAGCTGGTGGCTCAAGGAGAAAACTTTGCAAAAGTTAGGTTAAAAATACTTTTATGGTATTTGAGTATTATTGAAGAACAGATTTGCATAATATCATTAAAGTCATTAAATCAATGAGAATCCAAACATGAGGATGCAGTTTGCTCAGGAGGGGTCCTTAAAGGTAACAGAATCTTGTTTTGTGGATGTAGGCTAAAGAAATCTGACCCCTTAGAGGAACCAGTTCTAAATTGACAAATGACTGGCATTTTTATAATTCATAAGTAAAAGTTATTTGCTCTCTTACCAAATTGTTCTACAGTTCCATTCATTTTTCAGATTGATAGCCTTAAATGACTGCAGCAACTCTGCCAGCTGTTTGGTCTCAGTATCATAAGCAGTACAAAACCACAAAATTTTCTCCAAAAAGGAACAGCAAGAACCCCTGTCATTTTTGCAAGGGAATCCCCCTTGGGGTAGTTTGTTCACTTCACAACCATTGTTTAACACTATCCAGGGACTAAACCAAGGATGGAAATTGATTACAGCTTAAATAAATTGGACCCCTTTTTTTAATTTCTGACACTTACTGCATTCAACTTTAATTTATTCATCCTTTGAAATGGTAGGAATGATTGCTATTATTTACAGCAATTGCTAAAAATTCATTGCATCTAATGTTGAAATACATTGTATTTTTACATATGATTTATGAGTCAATGAGTCATGAGTCAATGAGTTAGTGCAGTTACCCTAACCCATAAAATGAAAGCTAAAATTTAACCTAACCCTGCTTAGGCCTGATCACTGAAACAAGGGCTTAGGCTTAATCAATAAATTATCGCTAATATATAATATTGACTGTGTGTCTCATTGACTAATTGACTCATAAATAATGGGACCTCTTTACATATGGAAAGGTAACAGGAGTTATTTCTGTGAAGTCTTATCCAGAAAACTGCAACATGGGATTATGCACCTTTCAAATGTAGCTTTGTATGCTTTTGCTCAATGTCTTTGAACAATTATTACAGAAAATTATACGAAGTTATGGTTTTTTTAAAGTTAAATCTAATGCAAGGGGATTAAAATTATTGAAGCAGGTGTGTTGCAACCAGAGTCCGCAAAGAGAGGTTAAATAATAATTTGTTGTCCTGGAAGTACTTAGTAGGCCAGCATGAAATTTGTGAAATGTTTTGGAGGGTGGCACTGAATCACCTTCAACAAGTTTTCTAAACTTTGAAGATACCTAATTTTATATCCTCCTGCTGTTTTATTGCTAGAAGATAAAATCAATTCCTGATTAAGTATTTTTGTTGTCAATGTGGTGAAAGTGCCTTATTAGCAGTTAAGTAATATTTTGTTACAGTAAAATTCTCCCTGCTAGTAAGCTGGATTTCTGAATCAAATTCTCAACTTAGAATGTTGTTGTTTTGGCTATTCAGAGTTAACCTAATCTGTGTTTATTTCTATAATTTGGAGGGAAACAAACAATTTGCATTTTGCTTGGAACAATAACAATATATAATTGCAACTAAAAGGTTTCCTTTCTAGTGTACCCAATATGAGGTGCTATGACATGGTTATTATTACTGCTAAATTCACTTTAAAATTTATTTTTGAAGGACTGAAATACATTTCTAAATTTTCCCCTCGGTCTTAATGAATTTTCCTCTATGGAACACTTGAATGACAATTTTAACAACTTAATTTTGAAAAAAAAAAGCAAAAATCTTAACATTTTCTGTTAGATGCGGGGCCCCGCGGAAACATCGTGTAACTATTTAGTTGGAAGAGAAACCACTTGGAAATTTAGTGGTATCTTTTTTGTTCCACTTTTTGAAAGATAAACGCATGAATTGAAATCAAGATGGTAGTCCATTAGCTGGTAAGCTCCACAAACGAATTTCCACTCGAACACTGTCACAGCAACCGAGACTCGCGTTGGCCTTGAAATTTTTAAAGAAATTTCCCTCGTAGCACTGTTGGCTCAAAAGAGAATCTCGCTGGCATAAAAACGCACTATGCAGTCAAACATTCGTCCGTTTTACGGCCTGAAAAAAAGTCTTTTTACTGTCGTCGGAGATCTAATAAACACTGAATGGCAGCCATGTTTAAATTGAGGTATTGAAGTCACATGACAAGGCCTCGACCAATCAGACATTTTTCGCCAGTGAACAACCCGGTGTGGCCAACACATCACGCATGCGCACAACCATTTCACCCGATCAATTAGCAGCCACGGACAGCTGTTTCAGCCTTTTGGGTCTCATCAGCATGGCGTAGCTGCCGCTTAAAGGGGTGCCAAAAAACACTCGCCTGTATGTTAGCTACGCCATGCTAATGCGCCCCAAAAGGCCGAAACAGCTGTCCATGGCCGGGTGAAATGGTTTTGCGCATGCGTGATGTGTTGGCTACACTGGGTTGGTGTTAACGTGTGTCACCTTTCTTTTATTATTATTATGATTATTATTATTATTATATTATTATTATATTATTATTATTATTATTATTATTATTATTGTTATTATTAACGATTCGAACGCGGATACCAAGTCTGTCCCTTAGTCACGCTTCAGTTGGAGAAAGGTATGAAGTTTTTATTTGTTTTCGCCGCCATAATTCGAAAACTTAAACTTTCATCGAAGCAGATATTGTCTATTCCGATAAAGTTTTTATCCTTAAATGATTAAAATCGAATTCCACCACAAGGTCAACGTATTTTACAGGTCACTTACCCGACGAGTTTCAACATGCAGAACATAAATCATGAGCATACCCAGTTTCAAATGTTCTTTTATTTGTTTTATATGGTATTATAGTATTGTTTGTTGAGATTCTTTGTCCCTGGGTGGGGCCTTCTTTGACTCTTTTGATTGATGTTAGGTTCCTACCCTGGGGAATTTTATTAGAATTTTTGAAGAATTGTCAAA
>BLFO01000139.1:59253-60645 GCA_014634245.1 Montipora cactus | reverse complement strand
AATGATGCCAGCCTGGTGGCTTCTGTAGACGAAAATGGCCTGAAAAGGCACTTATAAAATGATTACCTACCAGATTACAGCCAACTCGCTCGCTCCCTGTCGAAACACAAACGGTTAACATTTGTCACGTTATGGTCTAACATGAGCCCACCAACCTTGTACCCAGGGTCTTCTCGAGCCCTCTGGCATATTGAAAGCCGAGAAGACCCTGGGTACGAGGTTGCACAAAAACTGAATGCAGCATGTGTTTCAATGAGGTATACATGGGTATACAGTGGTATATAACGGTGTACATCGATATATTGGGGCATATAATGGTATACATGGGTACATATGGGGTATATAAGGGATACAAGGGTATCCAAGCGTATATAGGGGATATAAGTGTATACATGACACTATAATATACGCATGGAAGTACATGATAATTTAAATACACTATAATAGGGGATACATGAAGTTTCGAGGTTCTTTCCGGTATGGTGTTCACCCGTTGACCAAAAAGTCCGAGGAGTCTGGGTACGAGATTGGGAAAAGCGAGGGAAGAGCCAATCTCGTACCCAGAGTCCTCGGGCTTTTTGGCCAGCGGGTGAGCGTCCGGAGACTCAAGACTCTGGGATAATCGACTCCATTTTCCCAGAAGTCTTATTACGTATGCTTGAGTTTAAACGGAAGCAGAAAAGAGAAAACCGTAAACAGTAGAATTGGCGGGTTGAAAGTGTTCGAGAAAAAAGAATTTTAGCCTTACACACGAAGAAACTGGAGAAATGATCATTGGCTTGCTGTAAGAGCAAGTGAAGAGGAAACCTCTGACGCTTTCGGTGAGTGTATTTTTAGTGTTTCAGCGTACATCCCATCGTTCAGAATGCAATGAGAATGCCATCGTGCAAGCAACACGATCGACAAATTGTTTGTGGAAACGACACAAATGTCCTCTTCTTCTACAATTTGATGTTTCCGTAATTCTGAATGGCTTCGACAAGACCTGATTTCACGGATTTCTCCTCAAAGAGACTGATGTAATGTTTTCCCACGGTACTTTTGTAACAGCAACAGTAATAACTTCTTAGCAGCCTGGGAAAATTCCCGTGCGGTATAAGACATAATTAAAAACTCGTCGTTTTATTATTTTTGTGATTTATATATTTCTGAGGTAGAAAAAACGAAACAGCACTGAAACTAGTTTTAGATTTCGAATCTCCCTCCAAATTCTGGGGCTTCCGAATTACTTACCGACTTCCTGTCGGACTGCCATTGTTACGGAAGCGGCCAATCAAAAATATAGTTCAAGTCGTCGTTCAAGTCGATTATCCCAGAGTCCCTCCGGGCGCTGATCCGCTGGCCAAGAAGCCCGAGGACTCCGGGTACGAGAGATTGGGGAAGAGCCAAAAA
>BLFO01000139.1:51753-54253 GCA_014634245.1 Montipora cactus | reverse complement strand
ACTTGTCGAGCTTAAGAATTTCGGGAAAAAAAAGAAAACAGCGCTACTGAGGAGTTTTTGTAACATCCAAGTTTTTCGCGAACGTCAAATACTGAGAATGGCGCCACAGAAGTCGTCATGAGATAACTGCTTTGAGGCTCCGACAAGTAAACATTTGGTTCCAGGCTCTCAAACAAAAGAAGACGATATTAGGGCCGTTTATACGAGAGAAAATAAGCCGTGGCTTACTCTAGCCGCGGCGTACATAATACGCGAAATGGACTATTTATACGAGTATAAACTCCCAGGCCAGGATAAGCCGCGGCTTGAGAAAGCCGTGAACATAGATTTTGTACCATTTACACCGGGTGTTCGCGTCTCATGTAAGCCGCGGCTTATTTCCCTTTTTTGTCACACAGGGTTTCACTCCGTATGCTTCCAGCCAACCCCGCGTTAATTCTCCTCTGTAAAGCTTCACTAAAGAAAGAAATTGGTGCAGAAGGTATCTTAAAGGGGAGATTTTTCAACTCCGAGCGCATTCCAGTGAATCTTGCTGAAGTAATACAGCTTCAATTCGCAAAAGGACACAATGCCGAGACGCCTTTTGAATGTCACGCACGCATTACAAAAATTATTTTGAAATATACGAGAAAGTACCGGTATTACAGATGGCGTAAGTAAGTTTTGTTTGCGAATGAATATACTCCTTATTTCGTTGATTTTACTGCATTTCACTGCGCCGTTCGTCCAAGTCTTGCTCTTAGCGATATTTGTTATTGATCGACTAACTTTACTGACCGTCGATTTCTGTTGGCAAAACCGATGTCTTTCAAATTGAAAATAGTCCTGTTTTACGTTTTAATCACAGGAAAATATTTATTTCCCTCATTGTGTCATTTGTTGATCCAGCGAGAAGTGAAAGTAATTTTCAAATGTCTGAAATTAAATATGAAGCGGAAGCGAGTGCATTGTTGACTCGAATTTCACTTGGAAGCACGCGTTACGTTATTTGAAATTTTGTCAAACACTTCACTGTTGACATAGCCATTGTCTTGCGCATAAACTAACAATAAAACTTAAACAATGAAAAGACAATGGGCCAACTCATACATACTAATTATCTTTGATGAATGCGCGTTTTTGATGCGCGTGTTACAAACGCAGACGCGTGTGCGCAATTTTCGTATGCTTGTTTCACACGCGTTTTTTGGGACGCATATTTCTGGTCTGCACTGTACATGTATTCTTTATTATAACAATAAGCAAAACAAGCAAGCTAATGAGGCAGAATACGCGTGTGGTTATACGCACATACGTGTATGGATATACACACATACGCCAATAGATATACGCACATACGCGTATAGATATACGCATATTGTGCGCATGTTTAACGTATTTCTGAGCGGTACTGTAGTTGCTGATGGGTAGCCATTTTATTTTAACGCATGGGTCAGCTCTTTCCTTACTCCTTCAGTGGTGCTCGGGAGGTTGAGTGCCCGATTTAGAAGGGTAGAGGCGGTACTTATTTTGTGTTTTAACTTGTGATGAGAGTTAAAGACCAGATATCTGTCAATGTGTGTGGGCTTTCGATAGACACCGATAGTAACTGCCCCATTCTTCCTGGTTATCAAGGTATCTAGAAAGGAAATTTGGCCATTGTTCTCAGTTTCAATGGTGAAAGATTTCTTAGGGGTCAACTGCGTTGGGAGTGTCATGGAACTTACTTACAGAATGTTCCTTGATTATGACAAAACTGTCGTCTACGTAATGTTTCCAGACTTTTGGCAGTGTTGTCGAGGGGGCGATTGCCGATTCTTCAATTACTTCCATACAAAGATTAGCTACGACGGGGCTAACTGGGCTCCCCATTGCACATCCATGTATCTGTTTACAGACAGACTCGTTAAACATAAAGTAGTTGTTAGAGAGGGTGAATTCCAAGAGGGAGATGATTTCGTCGGTGTTGAGCTTCGTTCTTAAGTGTAGCGTGGTGTCCTCGTCTAGCTTTTTTCTGATGTAATCACAGGCCTTATCAACCGGGATGGCAGTAAAGAGTGAAAAGACATCAAACGAAACCATTACTTCATCCTCGGTGATCTCTTGGTTTGCGACTTGTTTGGTAAAGTCCATCGAGTTAGAGACAGAATAGCCATTAAGGTTCTGAATAGGTGTCAAGATGTCTGTCAGGAATTTAGAGGTGTTGTATAAAGCAGAACCAATGCAAGACACAATGGAGCGAAGAGGGTGACCTGCTTTATGGTTTTTGATTGAGCCTCGTATGGCGGGTGGAATGGCATCCGTAGATCGTAGTTTGTGATATGTAGAATCAACGATTTTTCCTTTCTTTATTAAGATCCAGCAACTTGTGGTTTAGTTCCCTCTCGATCTTGGCAAACAGAGGTTTATGAACCAACTGGTAAGTCTGGTGATCGCTGAGTAAAGTTTCCATTTTTTCATTGTAATCAGTTCTGTCCGTAACCACAAAAGAGTTACCTTTGTCAGCTTGCATTATAACACG